>JAKSZP010001554.1:0-131097 GCA_022478985.1 Massospora cicadina
TTTATTAGTTCTTTCCTGACTGTAAACTTGTGTCAATCAGTGAGTATTTTTCAATGTAATACTTGAGTGTATTTGATTATTTTACTACTTTTTTATTATAGTGAATTCTAGGGAATATATAGGGGATTTGGCTGTCTAACCCTCAGTTGACACCTCTTTGATGAAACGGCAGCCGTTGACATTGAATCACCCTTCCTCATCTTGGCAGCGATAGTCTTCACCATCCTGACTAGGATTCTGACATTAGGCATCCTCAAGACCTCAAATAAAAGAGTCAGAAATGTATCATTAACGTTTTCCTCTTGATCTAAACGAATCATTCATAATTGGCTAGCAACCAATCAATTCACTAGTTGCAGGCAGCATCACTCGCCTCACAACTCATTAAATATTCCCAATCAGTTAGTGATGAAACCTGATTAATACCAATTGGTACACCTGATAGTTAATTACTATCAGATGCCCATATTTTGTCAGCCACTCTGCCCGATGAGATATTAGGTATTCATCTGGATCGATCCCCAATGGATATGACCAGATAAATATCCTAAAATCCCCCAAACGTAGTTCCTCTAAAATTTGGTCAACCGATTTCCAATTCACTTCGCCTTAGGGAATTTTTCCCCTAGTGATACCAGGTAATCTAGCAGGCTGGGAATATGGGCAAAAATCCCAACAACCCCCTTCTCAGATCTAGGCATTGATTAGCTGTGGGAGTCAAGCAGTCAATAATCTTACCATCATGTCTGATACCTAATATCTGACAACCCCCTTCAAGAATAATGACAGGGGT
This sequence comes from Massospora cicadina, assembly GCA_022478985.1. Lineage (NCBI taxonomy): Eukaryota > Fungi > Entomophthoromycota > Entomophthoromycetes > Entomophthorales > Entomophthoraceae > Massospora > Massospora cicadina. The sequence goes on from JAKSZP010001554.1 coordinate 794, forward strand.
GTACTGACCCAAGAATCAGCTATTTATGCAGTTGATAGTTACTCCAGTTTCAAGAGACAGGTTTTGTATCCATCTCCACGTTTATAAGTTATAGTATATAGCCTATCCAAAAAATGGAATCTAATTTTCCTCTATGGCGTACTATCTAATTGTGATAATACAGGACTAAGCCTGAAATCTCAGAGGCGGGTAAAGGTTAACAAGTTTCATTTGCTGCTTGACCTTCTCTTGTAACCATCTTAAATAAATTTATCATTGCCTCATATTGAAGTTGTATAATCTTCTGGGCCAATTTTCTTAGCACTTTCTCAGGTTCTTCGGTATTATCACTGGTAATTTCATGAGCTAATAAAGCTGGGATTCCAGTTTCTCTTCTGTATAAGGCCTTGAAGGGAGACATTTTGATAATCTGATAAAAGCTTATCCTGTAAGCCATCAACACATTTGGGAGATATTAGTCCCAGTGTAATGGATCAGTAGTGGCCATCTTGCATAATATTAAGACCAACGTCTCATTTGCTCTTTCTACACCCCATTAGTTGAAGGGTTGTAAGGCTCTGAGAATAGTTGTTAAGTTCCCATGCTCATGGCTAAGATCCTTAAAACTCTTGATTTGAAGTTCTTTCCGTTATCACATAGAATTACCTGCAGGAAGCCATGCCTAGTAAATATATTCTTATATAATCAGTTAGCTGTAGCCTTGGCGGTCTTTGTGGAATGGCAATTACTTCAACCCAAGTTTATGAAATGATCAATTCCTACAATGATGTATCAAAAATCTTCTCCTATGGATTAAAGTGATAGACCTACAGTGTCTAAGCTGATGGTGTGAAACAGCTGCTGAGGACCATTGGCTGATACTTATACTTGTCCTTATGCGGCATCTGCTCATTATAGATTATGCAAGCATCTAAAATTTCCACTAAAAGAATCCAGTATTCCTTTCAAATAGTAGTGATCTTTGATCTAATTGTAAGTTTTTCTGGCTCCTTTATGTCCTAAAGTAACGCGGGCCTCTATTATAACTGGTACCCATTCCAAAGGTCACAAGTAAAGTAGTCAGCCAATTTCAAATTTATTATAAAGTAATATATTGAGAACTTTCCTATTTCTTTTTTTTAGTACTAGATGGTGAGAACTTTCCTATTTCGAGAATGTTGTTTTAGCATCTTCTGAGCTGGTTCATCTTTGTTCTACTAAGAGTATGGATTGATGGGTATTCATGTAATCGTTCAGCTTTGCTATTGTCTAATTATAGTAGCGGTAATCAGGTCAGTCCATCTACGTTCAAGTGCTTTGTTTCAGCTCAATGGATGATGTTTATATCATAGTGCTGAAGTTTGAGGGCCCAACGGGTTAGTCTTCCTTTCAGATCTTTCATGTTTTTTTAGTACTAGATGGTCCCAACCCAAGGGCCAGATCTTTCATGTTTTGCAGCCACTTTAAAGGAGCATAATCTTTAACCAATGTAAAGTTCATAACATATAAGAAGGGCCAGAAATATTTCACTGCCAAGAGAACAGCTAAGCACTCTTTCTATATGACTCTATAATTTTGCTCAGCTTTGGAAAGCGTTTTGCTATAATAAGACACCAGATGGTCAATACCTTCATTATCCAATTAAGAGAGAATGGTGCCCACAGCTAAGTCAGAGGTGTTGGTAAACAGGATGGATAGCTTCCCATATCTCAGATGTCATAGGATTGATCTTCTCTTTTAACAAACTCATCATTGAAACAAAATATCGTTCTTTGCTCTACACCCCAAATGAAAGGGGAATTTTTGGCAAGCAGATGGACAAGAGTTCAGTGAGTTGAGCAAAATTAGGGATAAATTTATTGGTTTATCCCATCATTCCTAGGGATACCTGTATGTCTCAAAAGCTCTTCGGTTCAGAAATCTTGGAGATTGCTTTAACCTTATTGTAAAAGGGCTAAATCCTTCCCGCAAAATGTCACGTCCTAAAAATTCCAATTCTTTCTGGAAGAAGGTACAATTCACAAGTTTTAAGTTTATGAGCTCTCTCTCAGCCATTGGAAAACTGACTTGAGGTGGTTCAGATGATTGGTCAAGGTTTTGGAAAACATTGTTATGTCATCTATATATAAAATCACACAGCTGAGTCTGAAATCTTGCATGATGTGATCCATCGCCCATTGGAACAAGGCAGGCGCGTTACATAATCCCTGAGGGATCCTGGTAGGTTGGAATAATCCTTCCATGAATATCAGCGCATAATTTTCTTGTCTTCTGAAAATAGATCCATCTTTAACAACCTCTGGTAAGGTCCATCACAGAGAAGAAATTTGAGCCAGAGAGTCATGCCATAGCATCATTTATTTGTGGAATCAATTAGCTGCCCTTATTTGTGAGGCTGTTTAGCTTCTGGTAATACATCACTATTCTGTGGCCACCATTCTTCTTCTTAATGAGTAACAGTAGGGGTGACCATGGACTCTGGGAGGGCACAAGTAAGCCAGCATCAATAATTGCTTTAGCTCGATATTCATGTACTTCTCCTCTACCTCTGACTTCCTATATGGATTTTATTGGATAGGGGTTGAATCTCCAACGTCAATACTATGTCTCTAGTCTTTCATGTGACCATAGTCGACATCTGACATGGAGAAAACATCCCGATAGTCTTCAATTAGTTAGTGCACTTTCTCAAGTTCCTCCTGATCCTGCTAATCGGATATCTGGACTTGAGGGATATTGCATTTAAATTACTGATGGTTAGTCCAAAATCAAGGTGGATACTAATTGAATTGTACCATGTCAATTATACTAATTTGAAGTAATTAACCTTTATTTCATATATCTTGATGTTTCTTGACTAGGATATCTTTGTTGGCTAATTTCAAATAATAGCTCAATAGGCCACTGATGAGCTGGATTGATGACTTCTGGTAAAACTCTTGGTTAAACCTAATAAATTCATTGATACTAAAATATATAGCAGGAAGTTTTTGGGTATACTCAGGGTTATGTTGGTGAAAAACACTTTTTTGTTTGCCTGGTCTAATTTTCACCTCCTCAGTAGCATAAAATGGTATGCCCTCTGCTGCATATAATGAGTCAGGTAGCTTTTCATGTTTCTTCCAGAGGTAAAATATTGCAAAGGTAAAGCAGAAACAGGTACTCGACCAGACAAGAGTGATCCTTCTAGTGGAGTCTTTATTATCCAGTACAAAGGGAACTTTATAGTTTTTGAGTAAAAAGATCCTTCTTTCAGATTGATAAATCCTTTATATTAGATAATAAACAGTGTAGCAATGAGTATATTATATTGGCTGTTGTCTAGGGTAACAATGGGAGCTGAGAAAACTAATTGCTAACTTAGATTGGAAAAGATGATTATGCACCTATCTCCTTGGTGTTATTTGGACCGATGGTACTATACTCTTGAGTGTATTCAAGGCCAGAAGCGAGCTTGATCTTCTTGATTATTTGGGATGAAACAACATTGAATAGTAATCCAATATCCAAGGTAGCCATGACTTTGACCTTCTGAATTAACACTTCCACTTTGGTAATGGTCCCTCCAAACTATATTGGAAGGGATAACACCTCTTTGAGGCGGAACGTTGCATTGAGCTTTCAGGCAGACACAGGATACTTTTTCTTGATCTACAGGAGATTATGAATACGCAAAATAGGTTGGAGCAACAGGGCAAGGTACTGATCATCATCGCTGGCTGTATCAATCATCCTGGGACCCCCTTATAACATGACTGAGGTAAGTGCCTTCAGGAACCTTGGAGCTGTTAATATTTTTTGCATAAAAGCAGTCTAGGATGACGAGCTCAGGGGTTAAACTAAAATTAACAACATGTATCCTAATGACCCCCTTCAGAGTTGTCATTGGGTTCATTCTCAATGAATGCAAGATGAGCAATAAGCTATGTTTTACTTTCAGGTACTTTGGGTCAGTCAGCTTTAGAGGTGACTGACCCCAATCTGACCTTCCTTTTTCTGCTTGGCAAGTGCAGATTTTTTCTTAAAACACATATCCTTAGTATGGTTCTTATTCTTACAGTAGTTGCATCTTGAATTTTCCTCCTTCTTGGCTTTGCTTAATCTATGGTATACACTCTGGTTTTTTGGAGGCCTTTTGGGAGGTCTCTGGATTGTGTATATCAACCACATTAAGTAAGGCTTTTTAATGTCCAAAACGGAATAGAAGCTTTATTTGACAGACATGATGTGTAAGGATAGGTCAGGGTTACTATATAAACCAACAATGACAGTAGCTATGGCATCATTTAATGTAAGCTTCTTTGAGGTCATAAGTGTTTGGGCCTCAATTTTGAAACAATCAGCGAATTTGACAAAATTTTTCATTCTGGCGTAGCACAATTCTCATGAAAGCCTGTTTATAAATACTCAGGCTTTGATTTGACCTAAATCCCTTAATAAGCGCTTCCTTCGCTTCACTCCAGGTATGCAGGTCCTCAATATGAGGTAACATAACCTCTTGAGCCATACAGATTAAACAAGATAAAATATGCTTACCTTTTTGATGATTGGTTTCATCTTCCATCATGGTTATATAGACGTAGAGGAAAGATGCAATACTCTTTTCACCAGGTGTAAACTTTTACTTGAACGTAGGCTTCAAAAATAGTGGCTTTCAATCCTGTAAAAACATGTACTCCAAGTGCTTCAGATCTGGTGATTTCAGTTCTTATGTTGCTCTGTTCAACTTGCTGTTTAAGACAACGTATTTTTCCTGTAGAGGATTGAGATGTTGCTTCATTTCCTCCAAAGTGAGTCTTGGAATAACATCCAGAAGATTGATTCTTCTTTCAAGGACGACTTTATTATTCTCCAAGTTCTTAATGTGGATTTCAATATCATGATTTTCTTGGTGAGCATATGTGTGGTACATTTGAAAAAGCTTATTCTCATCCTCTAATACTTAATGCGCTGATTCAAGTCCTCCTTCATCTCTTTGCATTCGTTGCTCTGAGGAGGCTTTTTGGCCTTGGCTTTCAACTCTTATGTAAGATTATCTCAGCGTTTCTCAGCTTTGTTGAGGCGATGGTAGGCTTGGATAATGTCCTCTTGACTGAGTGATTTTCCTCTCAAATCGCTATCCAATTTTTCAAGTTAATAAGTAATAGAAAATGGAGCCTGGGTTACTCAGTTTGTTAGATCCTGCTTGACATGGGCTACTTGAGAAATGATATTTTGTGACACTGATGAAGTCTCAGAGGTTAGATGGGCTATAGCTCATCAATTTCGTCGTAGGGCTTGCTTTAGCTGGGCCTTAAGGATGAAGATCTGTTCTTTCTCCCTATTGGGATTCAACCTTTATTAGATGAAGCTTCTCCCTAGGGGTCACACGCATCACTGTTAGTCAACTATTAGTGAATAATGAATTGGGCTATTAATTAACTTGAGTTGAGCTAATTTTGAAGTCTCAGGGGTCACCCCTAATAACATTTACCATTAATTATAAATAGATTCAAATTGACACCAAGACTAAAGGTGTGTTGGTAAAATAGTCAAATAAAAATATTTGAGGTGGGTCAACCTTGGGACAAATATACCACACTGAGAATCTTTCTACCCAGCACAGGATTTTGAACTTGAAACCTGCACTAGGATGGAAGCAATTATACCTGCCAGGCTAACCACCCTTCAAAATAGTCATATAAATCAATCAGGTTCAAATGTGGAATACCATTTTGAAGCTGAAACTCAATCATATTCATCAAGGGAATTACCAGTAACTTATGACAAGGATACTCTAATTAATGGCGGAATGCCAAGGTATCTGTCAGTAAAAGCGAGTGATGATTTTTCCACCACTTATAATTAGCTATTCAAACTATTTAGAATGATCCCCAATAGTAGGTCAAGTTCCATGATTTCTGGTGACTAAAAGATGAAGATAATCAATCCCATTTGTATTACTAGTATTATTGTTATAAATTATTATTATTATCCTAATGGCAACAGATTCTGAGATTTTCCTTAAGCTAGGCACCTATCACCTAGCTCCTACCACCTGTCTTTCCTAAAATCTTTCCTCTCACTTTTATCTTCAAAGTACTATAAATGCTTCAAGGATTTATCCTAATAAAACTATCATTTCTCTTGTACCATTAGTCTTATTGTAGATTTTACGCCCTACTGGGTGACCAACCTATTGGGAGCTTTGGGGACCCTGCCTCAACTAAGGGACAATTGGATTTCATCCCCCACTTCTGAAAAATTGGTGATCCTGCCAGGGAACCCCCAAGCACCCCATGTAAAATACAACCCAGGAAGGAGAAGGAACAATCACCATCCTGGCCTCTGCTCAGCTTTCAAGCGCTCAAGACCAGGAGGAATCTGTAGGATCAGTTGGGGCTCCCCCAGATGATCTGATTTAATTTTCTGGACTCACTTGATGCTGGGGCCAATCCCTAATGCTGGCAATCATTGTTGATGATCTTTCAAGTAGGATCATGTGGTGACACCATCTGATCTGTTTTATTAGTGCCAGTTGGAGTTTTTTCCCAGATGGGCCAATTTTCTTACAACATAATATAGCGAATTAATACTTTTATTTTACTTTACTAACCATAAAAGTTAATTTAAAATCGTGGAACCTCCTGTTTTTTCTTAAATTGGATGTTAGAACAGTCAGGAGTGGCCGCTGAGTTAATCACCTAGTTTCAATGACCTTCTGAAGTGTGCCCTCATTAAATTGGGTCAAGCTATCTTGATCTATCAGCCTTTACTAATTTTCTGGGGCCAAATCCCCTGATAATTCTTTAAATACTGGTAATCAATACCAATGATCTCATCAAATCGGCCAGGCATTCAGTTGCCCCACTGCCTATGTTATCTATGGCAATTAATGCTGAAGTTACATATCCTTTGTTGTTCTACTTCAGCTACTTCTGGCCCATGAAACCCTGCTAAATTTGGATCCATTTTTGCTTTTACAAAATATGATCACCAGAATATTAATTACTCCTGATGACCATATAAAACTAGTTGAACATATCTGAAGACCTCGTCCTGGCTCCTGACCCCTACTGAGACTTGAAGGGGGTTCTGTTGGGATTTGCCTTTTATTGGGTGAAGCCTCTTTCAAGTGGTCACACATCACTAGTCAACTATTATTGAATGCCAAATTGGGATCCTCATTTCTTGAGTTGAGCCTAATTTGAAGTATCAGATTATCCCTGATAATATTTATTATTAAATTATAAATTTAATAGTTTAAAAAAACACTGGATTTAAAGCTGATGATGTCAAAGTAATAATATAAATAAATTGGGTCTACGACAGAATACCATTTTGATGATGAAACGCAATCATATGTTCATTTAAGGATTTACCATTGACTTAGCTAAGGATAATCTGATAAACAGCGGAATGCTGAAGTTTCTGTGAGTTAAAGCGAGTAATGATGGTTCTGCCACATATAATTACTTAGTCAAACTATTGGAGTTAATCCCAATAGTAAGTTGAGTTCCATGATACTGGTAACTAAAAGCCGAGGATAATCAAACCCATATGTATTCTTGGCAATGCTATTATAAAAATATATTAATATACTACTAATAAATGATGCAAAGATTTTTCTTAAGCTAGGCACCTATTGCCTAACTCCTACCACCTGCATTTAATGAATTATTTCCTCTCACTTTTAGCCTCAAAGGACTATAAATACTTTGAGGCTTTAACCTAATAAAATTTTTGTTTACTCATACCATTATTAATATTATAGGTTTTTGCAACCTACAGGGTGACCAACACTAGAGCTTTGGGGATCCTGCCTCAACTAAGAGATGATTGGCTTTCATACCCCACATCCTGACACTTCTATTGACAGCAATAATAATATTGGGATGCCATTTTACCATGAGCTTCTTATTTTGTCTTTGGAGCTCTTCAGAAAAAGCATTGAGTAATTTCTTGGTATTTTTTTTGCCTCCAAGATGTCCTTTTGGTGAAGCTTCATTACTTCCTCTAAGTACTTGATAACACAGATAAATTGATAGCATACATTTGACTATGAAGCTGAATAATATAGGAATGGTCTGCTTCAATCAAACGGCAGACATCCCCTATGCTTTGTGGTGCAAATTATATACCTGCTCATAGGACATTTAAAAAAGATCCTAGGGTATTGATATAATGGTGGAGCTCCTCGTTATGGACTCCTAGTAGCTGTATGTATGATAGAATGTAGGGCGTACAAACTTGCATGATATAGCATGATAGGAACTTTTCTTTCTCGTTGCAATGACTATTGCAACCTATTCAATTCAAGACTGAATGTAGTTTGATAATCTCACAGAGGAGATTAGTCTGCGCCCATGTCAGGGAGCAGTTGGGCAAGCAAGGCAAGAGGAGCAGGTGGAAGGCCCGCGGCCTCCAACATTCAAAAACGCCCCGGAGAATCTGGCGGATTTGACAAAAATACTAAGAAACCGGCGGTCACTATTTCCCCGGAGATACTCACATGGCAAGCACGATGCAACCAGTACATCAACACGCCACACTCCCAGCCACTTTCATTGGTGGAATTTGGAGTCCGCGTGTTTCTGGACATCCAAAAAACGGCCTTATGGGAGTAATTTTGTGAAGATGTACACACAATTTTCCCAACTGCGGTGTATGTTGCACCTCACTCCATGTCACGCGGTTGGCTGGACCTAGGTTTCAAAAAGCAAAATGGCAGCAGACGAGGCTGCAGTGGTGCGCGTAGTGGTTGACCTCCCTGAAGGGCAATGGGTCGTCAAAACTAGATGCACCAGATGGACAAAATCAAATCAAATTTTCCTCACATTTGACCTTTTGCCTACTATGGTAAAATGTGACAATTTGGAACAAAACCTGAAAGATGTTCTCACCATATACAGCGAAATAAAATCTTTTGACTTGCAACGCTTAATGCTGATGCCACACCTGTGCACCGGCAAAGCCATCGCAGTACTGACCCCAACTGAGGAGATTGCGAAGGACCTAACCCAGATCCTGCACTCCACTTTTATTGATATCGCAGGGCATACCACCCACCCATTCTGGGTGACTGTGGATAGCGCGCCCCCCATCTGCACCCACTGTGATGCATTCGGCCATAAGGCACATGTGTGCCCCATCAAGGAGGGCGTCACATTCCAAGAGCACCCCTCGGCGGCCATGGCCAGCGGAGAGGCGCACTATGAACCAACCACAAGCACCAAGGAGGCCTTCCCATGGGGAGCACAAGGCTGCTACCTACTGGTAAAGCCTATCTCCCCACAAGAGTGGAAGAAGGCCAAGAAGGCCCATAGGGCCGCGGCCAAGGAAGTGGCCAAAGCCACCACCGCTATCCCACACTCACAACGCCAGGAGGACATGGAGACCTTTGTGGCAGAAGCAACTCAGGAATCCATCAACTAATCAGATTGGGAAGCCCATGCTGAGTGGGCCACTCAATCCGAGGATCTGATGGGAGATTTGATCTCACCCAATTGTTGCACCCAAGCTCTGGTTGAAACTGACTTGGGACCCATCCCAACTGAAATTTTTTTTTTGAACTGCTCAACGGTGCACCAAACTTACCCGCATCACAAAAAATTTGTCCGACGTCGGGAAAACAAAAAGTGAAGGCTAAAGCCAACGCGACTCTTTCCTCAAAAATCAATAAAAACTCCAATAGCGTTGCTGCTAACACCCGCACTGCTGTGAAGGCCCACGGGATCTAGAAGAGGATGGTGGGCCCAGGTGCCCACCCCCTCACACCTAAGGTGCAATGGGGGAAACCTTCACTATAGGGACGTTGAATATTACCGGACTCAAGGCCTCCCCATCCTGGGCTAGGAAACTGAGTTTTTTACAACACAATTTACCTGTGGATATCCTGGACATCCAGGAGTCCCACTGTCCACAAGGTTCCAAGGAAGCTTGGAAAGCAATGCTCCTCCCATCCCTATCCTTTTGGTCAATGCACTGTGGGGTGCTAATTCAGAAAAATAATTTTTTCAAATTTTTATCCTCAGAAACATTCCTAAATGGCTGAGTGCTTGTTGTCACCTTCTCGTGGGCTGACGTAGCACATGCAATTGTCAACATCTATGCCCCAAATGGTACACGCGAGCGTCAGGAATTTTTTGTCGGTCAAATCCCTCCCGCTACCCACAGACTCCTTCATAGTTGGCGACATGAACTGTTGGCTAAACACACCAACTGGCCTGGTGGCCGTCCTCACCCCACGCCCCCCAGGGTCATGTAGAACTATGCGTTCTAAAGGCCACCCTCAGGTTAATGGATGCACTGCCATGGCATGCCCCACTGCTCAAAAACATGACATGGCCCCACATCCACAATGGCCAATTAAGGTTCATGACCTGCATTGACATTATTCTAACGCCGGCGAAATTCCAACCCCACATCTCCCACTTCAAGACAACAAAATTGGAATTCTCCAACCATTGACTGGTCTTGCTAACCTACCACCTACCTGTCACAGCTGCTAAGGCCCCACATTGGTACAATATCCGCCCCATGAGCTCGGGTCACCAGGATTTTCCATGTGGGTAGAAGAGGCAACTATGGCAAAAAAGTTTGTTGCACCGTTTTGCGCGGACCCCATTTCCACATGGGCAACTTTCAAAGATGACACCATCCGCCACTCCCACCATCTCTCCTCCAGACGCTCACGAGCCACATCAGCGGTTATCTCACGCGCTCTGGAAGAATTGGCACACTTGGAGTCCAACATCCCAGTTACAGGATACAGCTATGCATGGGGACAGAAGTGGGCGGAGGCAGCAGCCCACCTCAACGCACTTGAAAGGCAACACAAACATCAGGTTTGTGTCCAATACAGGGCCACACACATCACAAAAGGTGACAAGTGCACCGCACATGTCTTTAAAAAAATTTTTGCACCACGCCAGAGCGCGGCCTGCACACAGGTGCAAAGATTGGATAATTCCATTGTGGATACACCGGCTGAAGTGGCAATCAAAATGCAACAGTATTACTCTGAGTTGTACCGCTCCAACCTAATTCAGCCACCCAAAGTGGCGGAATTTCTTGACTGAGCCCACATCTGCTCCATTTTCTGATACCCGGAAATAATGAATTTGATTACTCTGAACAAATTATGGACAGCCATTCGCGGTGCACCAAACTGAAAATGCCCAGGCCTAGATGGCATTTCATATGATTTCTACAAAAAATATTTCAAATATATATCCCCATTGCTGCTCGCCTCACTTAACCAAAGCCTGATGGAAACGCGCCTCCTACCAGGAGGACATGAGGCCTTCACTGTCACACTCTTCAAGAAAGGGGATAAGCTAGACTCAGCCAACTGGCGCCCCATTTCTCTAACAAACACAGACACCAAAATTTTAATAAAAATCATGGCTAACCATTTAGGGACTGTAGCATCTGCCACCATCTCCCCAGAACAATTTGGTTTCATCCCCAGAAGGTCAATTTGGGATAACGTGCACTCTGTGGCTAATGTATGTCAGTCCACAGCCTCTGGGGCACTTGTATTCTTGGACCAAAAAAGGCCTATGATAGAGTAAACTGGGAATACCTCAGGGCCTGCCTCCATCAATTCCGCCTACCCCCTCGCTTCATCAACTGGGTAATGCTGCTCATGGAATCTACAACAATGGCAGTGCGAGGCCCTGGCTTCCTAACGGAAGTAGTCCGCCCTCAAAGGGGCTTGCGACAAGGGGACCCCCTCAGCCCATTCTTATACAACTTCAGCATTGACCAACTACTGCGAAATGTGAATGCCCAACTCACTGGGGTCCACGTGCCAGGCCAAGCCCCAGTCAAGATAATGGCGTTCGCAGATGATTGTGTGGTGGGGGTGTCTAATAATCAAGATGCACGCGCGCTTTAAAGCTCTCATCCAGGAGTATTCCCAGGTAAGCAACGCGGCACTGAATGCTTCCAAAACCGAAATCATACTCCTTGGTCAGTTTCAGAACTGCTGGACCCCAGCAATTAGTTCCCAAACTGGCCCATCTGCTCGCCCACATCCTCGCCCTACTAATTCAAAACACACCGTCCCACTGGTGCTCCCCTTCGTGCCATGTCCTACCATAGGACCAGTACGCCATCTGGGCGTGTGGATGGAGGCAGGCGGATATGCGTCAGCAGTAATGGAGTGCCATATTCTGGATAACGTGATGAAGCGAATCGCCTCTCTCAGAGCCCACCCTACTTCCCTTACTGGCAGGATTGTTTTAGCCAACTCCATGCTCCTCTCCAAAGTCTAGTTTGGAGCCCATGCCATCCCCTTCTCCCCAAGCTTCTACAAATCCTTGTACGCCTTGCTGCAAGGACGGCTTTGGTCAGGCCACCTTCCACCAGTGCGGCTAGAGGTCATGTTTGGCCTTCAACATCATGGTGGCATGGGCCTGCTTGACTTCAAAGCCCATGACGCCAAGATCCTGGGTACCTGGATTGCGGCCATCACCACCCCTACACTCCCCTCCCAACACTGGTCCCGTGCAGCCCACTCCAACTTCTCCCGCGCCTTGGGCCTCAACAATCCATCGAACCCCCACTCCCTGATGAAATACCTCGCATCACACACATCGGCCACAGGCCCTCACGGGACTAAAACCCACTACAAACGAATCCTCCTCTCCATGCGGAGCGCTGAGTGGAGAATTCGTATTAGTGGACATACAACCCAAAGAGGCCGCCCCTCTCCTCAGTTCACACAGGAGGTACAGGGGCTACCCATCCATGATGGCGTGATCCCCATTCAGCCCCATGTCCTATCCAGGGTGGACTACCTGGACATGATGAACATCCCTTAATCCATTGAGACCCAAAAAACTATCTGGAAATATGTACACCATCCTCTGTTGCAGCCTCAAGTCCGCTCCCATGTGTGGCGCTGCCTGAGGCGGGTGTATCATACAGCTGAGCGCTCTAACGCTTTACACTCATCCTGTGTCGTGTGTGGCCAGTATGGAACGCTGTTTCACCGCCTGGAGAAGTGCCCTACCTCTAAAGTGATATGGCGCAAAGTTCAACGTCTTCTGGGCCAGGATCAAACGCATCCCTTCAGTCTGTCAAGAGATATGTTTGCTTTATCAATGGCCTCCCCCCTTCTGCCCTCCCTTCATGCTTTGGTGGTTGCAATCGCCATGTGGACCATCCACACAATTGTCTTAGATGCCATCGCAGGCTCCACCCCCACCCTCCCAGAAGCGGTCCACAGATTCTGGTCCCATTTGGTGGACCACTTTCAAGTGTGGATGTTTGGATACCTCCCACCGCGTCGCCGACAGCTGGTCTCTTCCTGGTTCCCAGTCTGGTTCATCAAATCAGACCCCTTCCTCCATACGTGCTCAATTGTGGCTATGGCCCCTTCACACGTTTCCTCCCCTCCCCATAAGTGGCGTTCCCGCTGGCAACAAGAGATAGCATCGCTTCTCTGGGGTGCCTCCCCTGGTACTAAGTTTTGTCTCTTCTGAGTCATATTCGGAAGTGTCCGTCCCATGGTCAGCCTTCCCCGCAATAAATTTAAAATTTATAGCATGATAGATTCACATTAGACCTGCAACTCTCTGGGAGAGCACTGGAATCATACAGGTTCATGAGAGTCCTGGCCATGGCAGTTGCCCTTCTGCATCTGGCTCTTTCTCCTGGGTTAATGACTCAATGAAGTAACTCTCAGACTCCTTCACTAGAGATTCAAGTTAGATGATGAGATTTGGGAATCTTCATAAGGATTTTCTTGAACTTTTTCAAATGTGACGACAGGTGGAATTCCTATTTGATCATCTTCATCACCGTTCCCATTGTGCACGCATTGGGTGACACTATTGATTGGGTTATTTTACATGATGCAACTAATTAGTTGCAGGTATCATTAAACATCAGCCAAGCCTCTGTATTGAACACCATCCTGTTAATATCCCAATTTTTGAGCTCAATGGTGCTATGCCCAAGAAGCTTGACAATCAATACTTGAAGCCATGTAAGACGCATGGCAAGTATAAATTTAAAAAAAAGGTGCTAAGTTACCGCTTATGTCTTTTCAGCTAGTTTATCCATCTTTGGTAGGTATGCAGAAATGGATTTATTGAAGTCAAGTACTAAAATGAGTTATATAATTAATGACGTAAATTTATTAAAGTATAGAGTAGAGTTTTATATGTCACACTAACAATATAAGCCTCAAAAAGATAAGGGATCATATTACTGGTAAGGGAAATTTGGAAGGGAGGCTCTTGGTCAGGCGATGCATTCTGGATGGTATAATGCCTTTGTAGCATATTTTTGATACAGTAAAAAAGATTGTTGAATGTGTCAAGTTAGATGAGACTTGGTATCACTTAGGTTGATTGCTAAGCAGATTCTTGATTCTTGCCCTTTTGTGGGTTCATCTTAACTTACTGCCTCAAGTGCCACCTTGAGTATCAGTTGACTGACCTTCTGATGATCCTTTATTTAGAATTAGGCAATATAATATCTTGAGTTAACTTTGGCTCAATTTGGTCTGACGGGGTTTTCATAAAGTTGACTTGAGCTTTACCAACTAGTGTTTTTTCTGGGTGATTTATCAGATAACTCCTTTAACCCCTTATTAGGTCTAGGCGTTGATTCACTTTCAGGAGTCAAGTGGTCAATATTCTTTCCATCATGTCCAGTATCCTGATATCTGACAGACACCTCCAGCAGCTCTAGTTCAAAGGCGACTCTGTTTATGCCATGGAGAATCTTAAAAGGGCTCAAGGCTACTGGACCTAGCTTCTGACTCTTAATTAATAAAGCAAAATTCTTTTATGACTATAAGTACTCAATCACCAGATTTGAACTAGGAATTTGGATCCATAATCCAGTCTACTTGCTGTTTTTGCCATGTAAAAGCCCATTCCAAGTTTCCTCATAATGCTTTCTTAATTCTAAACATGGTTCAAGCCATATCATCCACCACCTGAAAAACCCCAAAACCTGAACCTCCATCCAATGTAGGATTAAGTCCATGGTTATTAAAGAATTATGACATTCTCATTGAAGGCTGGCAATAATTATTGTAAGCAAATTTTTTAACTGGATATATGAAACTGAGTCATCTTTTCAGGAGGAAACATAAAAGTCAAGATTTTGCTCTAGTATTTGATTAACTCTACATTTGCTCATCCAACTGTGGGGATGTTAAACTGAGGATCAAATCAGATGCGTTTTAATTTTTTTATTTAATAAATTTGACCAAAATTTTTAAGAAGAACTGGGGCCTGCAGACTGATATGATCTCTGCGGGTAGCCCATGTCACGCCAAAACCTCATTCACAATGATTCTCACTGCATCCTTTGCTAAAAAAGTTGGTTGTGCATGGAAAGAATTCTGCATATTTGGTTAACCAGTTGATGATCACTATGATAGCATGCCTTCCATGGACCCTTAGTAGGCTTGTTATGAGATCTACACTAACTGAGGCCCACAAATAATCCAGAATATGGAGGGGTTTTTAATTTATCAGTGAGAGCCTTCCTCAAGAGCTTTGACTAATGTAGATTAGACATCCTTGACGTATTTTACAACTCCATTTTGAAGGCCCAGCCACGAATAGTCCCGCTGCACCAACTACATCATTTTCCTGACCCCATAATGACCTGCTAATGGATGATCATGTGAGGCTCATAACACCACCCTTTGTTATGACTGATGAGAACCCATAAACACGAGTCATGGTACAAGAACCTCCCTATTTTCTCATAACTGCCATGCTGGTCACTCATTTTCCTTCCACCAATACATCCCATAACTTATTGACCACATGGACTCTGAAATTGTGCTTTTCATGTTTTTGCACTTAGCTCGCTTTCTCCACCTTCAATTCTCAAAAACTGTTCCAGACAGAACATAGCAGCCATTTTAAAATATTTTAACTGTTCTTTTTGGTAGGCTAACCTTGCATTCTGACTTAACCAATTTGCAATGGTAATAGTTATTCCTGAGAGGTATTCCACTTAAAAATCATACTAAACTATTTCCACGTGCCAAAGGGCCCGCCTCTGGTTCATCTTCTTAGAGGACCAATAATATTTCAAGGCCTTTTGGTATTTTCAAACTAAAAAAGGATGGCTTTCGTAAAGCAAGTGATGTTACCATTCCTTTAGGCCAATACTGCTGCCAACAGTTCTTTATAATATAATGAGTAATTGGTTTCCACTGGTACCAGTTTATAACTAAAATAGAAAACAGGGTGTTCCAATCTGTTCTCCCCTTTTGTAGCAGAACTGCTCCCACCACATAATTTGAGGCATCTGTCTTGACCACAAATGGCTTATTGGGATTTGGGTGGGCTAAAACATGAGGCAAGAGCATCTTTTTCTTCAATGCTATATATAAGTGATATTCTTCCTTTCCTCATACAAACAGAAACATCTCCCATCAAAAGTGTGAGCAGTAAGGCTAACAATGACAAAGCTTTCTAAAAACGCTATATAAAAATCACTGTTCCTAAAAACTCCACATTCCCTTTCAATCAGTTAGGGCCTTCCACACATACATAGCTTGAAACTTGTCTGAACGGATCCAGGCCATCCTGGAACACCATGCTTTTCAAGAACATTATTAAGCTTCAGTTAAATTCACCTTTTTAAGGCTTCAACCTTAAGCATGTCTTATCAGTTGCATCTAAAACACCCACAAATCATCCACATGTTTATTCTCTGAATGAGAAAAATATTAAAATATTGTCCATGTAAGACAAACAACAGCAGAGATCATAATCCCCAGGACATGATCAATCATGTATAGGAAAACCGCCAGGGCATTTTGCAACCCACACGGCATCACTCAGTATTGAAACATCCCCAGGTGGCATTTATATGCTGTATATATTTAATGTTCAGGCTTCACTAAGACTTGATTGAAAGCATTTGTGAGGTTAACTTGGTAAATATCATGCACCCCGTGACCATTGGAAAAATATCTTCTATCAAAGGCATTAGATAGAGGTCAGAATTCATAACTGCATTTAACTTTTAGAAGTCCACGCATGGCTGCAACTCCCCATATACTTTTGGTATTAAAAGCACCAGTGTTACCACAGCAGATTTGGAAGGCACAATTAGCTCCCCACTCACCATTGATCCAACTTGCTCCTCCAGTGCAGATTTTGCCCACTGGTTGAAAAAGTAAATGTGACATCCTTTGGGTAGCTTTAAACCATCATTTAACTGAAAAGAGAAAGCAAAGAGGCCCATAAGGAGAAAGGAGAATCCTTCTTAGGGCCAAACACCCCCTCAATATCCCAGTACTCCTATGGCAACTTCTTCACATGTACCAGACCCTATGCTCTTCAATTCCAAGGAATGAGACTCCCTAACTACTAACCTCCACTTCATTGGAGTCTCATCCCTTGGTTCAAGGTAACCTCACAGAATGATATATCAATTATTGGCTGGAACTGATGCCACCACCGCATCCCCAAAACTACCAGATGGGCCAAATTTTCCATGGCACAGAAATTTTCTTTGAACTCAAAGGATTCTGACATAGCCCAATCAGGGAGCTCTTAT
Organism: Massospora cicadina; assembly: GCA_022478985.1. Taxonomy (NCBI): domain Eukaryota; kingdom Fungi; phylum Entomophthoromycota; class Entomophthoromycetes; order Entomophthorales; family Entomophthoraceae; genus Massospora; species Massospora cicadina. The sequence continues at coordinate 18,305 of JAKSZP010001554.1, forward strand.
GTCACGAGGGAGCCTTATTCAATATTTAGCAAGAATAAAATTAAGTCTACCTTAAATATGCAATTTCTGCATTTCTGTTACTGACAGCCCAACGCAGTTCTCCTCCACCTTTGTATCCACCAGAGCCATAACCTTCACTGTTTTATTTTTCACATACAACTCCATTAAATAAAAAAATGAATAAAGCGAAGAAGCAGATTTATTCTTAGATGATTTTTTATATCTTAAATTTAAAGGTACCATGTATTTAAATCCGCTCTCCTTTTCTTGCCCTGGCTCACTACTTTATTTAAATCTTTTGGATTGCCTTGTTTCACTCCCTCAGTACATTTCCAAAGTTATGGGGTGAGGCGTGATAACCACTGTGTCCTTGACGGCCACCCACTGGTGATTGCACCTTCCCAGGATGCATCAAGCCTTCATGCCAGTTTCATACCAACAAAAGCTGTTTATTAACCTCCTAGACCAGTGAAATTTAATCCACCAACGTACCTTGGATTTTGCCACTTCTGAAGCCATAAAAAGGTCTGGCTGAGAACCTTACCTGAACATTTGTGAAAATTTCAAATCTTCGACCTGAGATGTCTTTACCAGCAACAGAAAATCTGCACATACTCTTTTACTGAGCCACGCCCTTGGTTGACCATTTATAACGCTGACTATGCCATGTCCTGAGCCTCATCCATGCAGGCTATGAGGTCTACCAGATCCAAAAATCCATCTGTGAAACCTGGGTGTTAATCCTTTTCTTTGATCAAATTCTGAATTCATCCCGCCTGATCCAATGTAACGCATCTATTATTTGGGCAATATGGAGTAAAAAAGGAGCTTACCCTCCTGCCGCCTGGGCTAGACGCACCTGAACTTAAATCTATGCAAACATTTGAAGAATTTTATCCAGCGATTCTTAGGAAGGGCTAATCGCCAATTACTGGATTTGGGTACAGCTGGTTTCTCTATCAATTTTTTATAACAGCAACCCATACCTGAACCACTTCCTGTAACAATAATGCTAGGGAAAACCCCACCATTACCACAGTCCATAAATGTTGATACCATTCCTTCCCTCCTGAGACCATAAAATCTTCTTAGGTCCCTCAGAAGACCAAAAGAAATGCATTTAATTCATCTAATGTAACACTTGGGATCATGCCAGCGCGCCACAAATGCATTTGGCAGTACTAGCCATGTAAGAGACCACATAATGGACTGGCCAGCTGACACCAATCCATGAATGTTACACTAAATTTGGAGTTCACAACGAAATCTTTAATAATATTCCAGGCGAAGCATCGTGCGTACAGCATTGTTTAACTCCAGGGCAACGTAAAAAATGAGGTTAATGCTTGGCTTATCTCACTGTCTGAGCTCATGCCAGCCTAATTGTTCTGAAATAAAATAAACATTATATATCCTTCAATAATATCAATTGCAATATATTATTTTAACCTCTAAAGCAAGCTAAAAGATGATAATAACTATTTGACCATCTTCATCCTAAAATACTCTTTGCTACTTTTATTTAAGCCTTTAATAAATTTAGGCTCTCAAGAGATGCCCAAATTTGTCTGCAAAAGTTGATACCAATTTTATCACAATTTGGAGCATTCAGGACGCTTGGGAACAATTCTGCCAGATTAAACTCTGCTCCTGTTCCTCAGGTTCATTACTTTTAGAATAATGATCTGCTATCCATTCCCCTGATGAATCAATTTCAAATAACTTGACTTTCAATCTCTAAGAATTAGCTGAGACTTTGCTAATTAGGCCAATGTGAGGTTTAAGCTGCGCCAGATCCGTTACAATAAACATAATATGTCTGATAGCTAATGCTATGATTATTTCTAGCTTCTCTAGTTGTTTGACATAACTCTATAAGGTTCTTTTATAGGAGTAGAGGATGAATCATAATTAATGTTGTCCATGTTCTCTGATTTATAGTCCTAAACAAGGCAGCCTACCTTAATGTATTCTAGGCTTATGCAACGATACATAATGTCATTCTAACTTCTATATTGTTATTACTCTTTAGACTGCTGCACCTCTAGCTCATTCACTATTTCTAAGCTTAAGTTGAAGTCTGCTGGACCATATGTACAGTTTTCCCAGCTAGACCATTAGTAAAGGCTCATGGGTTGCCTTTGCAACAATACTATGTTTTTTTATAAGTTCTCTAAAGCACATATTTTTTATCTGTGTACAATATGCCCCCTTATTCAAACCCAACTTATTAAAATTCAGTTCCAGCCAGTTAAATTCTATATAAAAATTCCTGAAAGAGTTTTATACAGCCCAAGCAAAAAATTACAAATAAACCTTGGACCAGACTTTAAAACCCAATATATCTATTTAGAATGCCCCTTTACCAAAAGTACTCATATTGATTTTATATTACATCGTTGTCCAATTAGAACAGGTCATTAAAGATATAGAACCTTACTTGAAACATATGGATTTGATTGTATACTATTCTAAATAGACGTTTCAACAATGATAAACTTTGATTTAGTCACATTAAGAGCAAAATTTGAATTCTGATCCCTTCATTAACTAGATGATAAAGCTTTTGCTACCCCCTCAGGTTGGGACCATCTAGTACTAAAAACGTTTTTGCTACTTCAAAAGATGCCTCTATATATTAAGGTTCAACAAAACATTAATTTTATGCTTAAGAGTATCATTTTTTTCAGTTTTATGGAAATTCTTAAAGGAGCAAAGTTTTAATTAACCAACTAAGGTTTTTGAACTGGGTCAGTAAGATGTAGCCACCGTATCACTAGATCATTATAAGAATATGCCTACTTTCCATTCTATTAAAATCTTCTTTTTAGTCTGACATTTTTTATAAAAACAAACCTTGTCATCTATGAAAAAAGCCTGAAAAACTGCAAAACATCTCAACAATTTTAATAAAATCGTACCTGTGATATTTTTAGAAAAAGGCAATAATCCAGATGGTACCTGGTGTCCTACTTCTAAAGAGCCTACTTATAAAATCCCCTTTACATAGATGGGTGATTTTAAAAGATAATACTATTGTGTGTAGAGAAATTTCAAATAACACTGACAAAATGGCAAAGTTACTCAAAGTAAGTACACCCCTGATGCCACCTGTTTTCAAAAGTATTGACCTGATTAAATATTTATTTTTCATCCTTTTTTATTATCATTTGGATGTAACTAAAACAAATGCAAGCAACCAGTCATTAATGCATGTTGCTATCTGACTTCTTATTTGAACTCCTAGCCATTTCAGAATTATCATGCACCATTTCTCATTCTATTATGATCACTTTCCTAAAATTTGGTACCATTATACTCATTGTACTCACTGTCAATGTACTCACAAACTCAAAGGAGATCATTTTTCTGAGGTTAGGACATTGTTTATAAGTAAATACCACAATTATACCATAAAGAATCACCTTTTACCCATGTTATATAGTATTTTTGGAAGATGTACCTGGAGTAGAGTTTTGCTATACCAGGAATTGCAGGATCAGTAACTTGTAGCGCTACTATTAAATATTACATATAATAAGACTTGTCAGGGGGACAAAGGTCTAGTAATTGAAGAAGACCTGAGAAGTTCCAAGGAGGAACTCACCTATACAGTAGTGCACATTTGTCGCGCACTACATCATGGTGCTAACTACAAGGGGACAAATTCAACCCATTACTTATTAAGGATCAATCTAAACTAACATGGACTTTAAACCAAGAGAAGGGATAATGAAAGCGATCAACTAACTGTATTTTATGTCAATCCGCCTAGTCTTTCTCAGCTAGCCTGAGCCAAAATAGGGTAGAGCTATACGCCTCACTTTATATATTTTGATTCCCACTCCTTCACCAACAAGAAAATCTAGCAGATTGAAAATATGACTATTGCAAAAACTTCAACTCTTTAGTAACAAAAGAATTGAACTTATGCCTTCAATAACTTATGCTAGCATATCCAAGGACAGTTAATCCTAGATTATAAAATATATTGTGGTATGAATAAAGGAAGATACTATTCTTCAGCAGCCTTAAGCATCTTAAACAATACAATATGGGGTATCTTTTTTTTAGTACTAGATGGACAATATGGGGTATCTTTAAACGTTTATATGCATTTACCAGATGACTATTGTATGACACCATGCACTAATTTTAAATGTGACATATTTCAACCATCAGTACTTAATGCCTTTCAATCTCTGAACAGCTAACTGGAGAAGTTTACAAGGTTAACTACAGGAATTAGGCCTCAACCGTGAACTCAGTAAGCAATTTTCCTCAGCAACTAGATGAACTATAAAACTAGCTGAATTGAAACGTAATTGAGATCAGCTGACTGTAACAGTTGTTAAACCCTGTTTCTGATCGCCACCAGTCTTCAGTTCCACGCCAATCTTTGACGTTGAATGAATGTCTAATACAAGGTTAGACTCTCAAGGTAAGTGTGAGTGCTTCCTGCAACTAACCAATTAAACATCAGATTTAATGATAACTCAAAGCAAGGAAAAAATGAAATGGTTTAAGTGAGGTAGTGAGCTCCAGAATTAACCTTATTTGTTTATTATCAAATAAAAACCCATTTTATTTCAGATTCTGATAATTTAGGCGCCACAAGCACATTAAGTGAAAGACAGGATAATTAGGAAATCAAGCCTAAAAATCCCAAATTTTTGTTCATGTGACAAAAACTTGATGCGTCACAGCCCACCATAAGACAAGGTAAGTGTGGCCTTAGAGCCACAGGAGTAGCCAAGCTTGGGGCAGAAACTCCAGAAGAGAATTTCAAACAAGGTTTGGAATTGCGCGGGCTCAACCTTTAAATTCACCCTTCCTGGAGAGCCTCTCCCGCACCATTCTTTGAGCTCTTGCAAGCTTAAAGAATGGCATGAGTGAGGCACAGCTCAGCGCCTGAACCCGACCAACAATCAAAAAGCTTTTTTTAAATAATTCAACTCTGAATTTAAAAATCTAAAATGAGTCAAAATGCAACAAATGGATTAATACCATTTGTTACATTACCCCCCACTAGGGAAGGGCCCCTCCCTAAAAAGGGCGCCACAGCGGGAGACTGCCATCATGAGGGCTCTCTGGGGCAAGTTACCTCAAGCTCCAGGAAAATTAGCCTAGCAAAATTCGAGACCCCTCATGGGTAAAAGATAAATGGTGAGAGAAAATTGGGACTGGGCTGCTGGAATCAGCCCATCTAGAATGAGGGAGCACCTCCTAGGTGGTCTATCCATTGGTGAGGGATTCCTGCTGGTACAGGTCCCCTTGGCGCCAACTGAATCCCTGGTGAGTGGCAGGCCCCACCAGGATTTTTGTGCTGACAATTATCTCAGGTCCAGGGTTGTCCATCAGTCACTGGCTCCCACCAGTGCTGGTTACTCGACAACTGGGACCTAATGTGACCACTGGGGTCAGCTGAACTGGGGACCAGTGGACATGCAGAACGCACATTTTGGTTTTGAATTATGTAAAGGTCAAAAAACTCAATTTCCAATTACCATCTTGTCTTCAGTTCAACGCCAATCTTCAACATCAAATGAATGTCTAACGTGAGGTTAGACTCTCAATACAAGTATTAGTGCCTCATGCAACTAAATAATTAAACCTCAGATTTAGGAAAACATAAAGAAAGGAAGAAAAATGAAATGGTTATGCAAGGTAGAAAGCCCAGAATTAATATTATTTATTTATTATCAAATAAAAAACCCACTTTATAGCAGATCCTGATAATTTAGGCGCCACGAGCACATTCAGTAAAAGACAGGATAATTGGGGGATATCAAGCCCCAAAATCCCAAGTTTTTATTCATGTGAAAAAAACTTGATGCGTCACGGCCTTCCATAAGACAAAGTAAGGGTGGCCTTAGAGCCACAGGAGTAGCCCAGCTTAGGGTAGAGACTCCAGAAGAGAATTTCGAATGAAGTTTGGAATTGCATGGGCTCAACCTTTAAGGTCACGCTTCCTGGGGAGCCTCTCTCACACCATTCTTTAAGCTCTTGCAAGCCTATAGAATGGCACGTACGTGGCACAGCCCAGCGCCTGAACCCAACCAACAACCAAAAAGCTTTTTAAATAAACTGACTCATAATTTATAAAACACAAATATGAATCAAAATGCAACAAATGGATTAATCTCATTCATTACACCAACAAGCAATGAAAGAGAGATGTATTACCACTGAGTAGGGCCAAAAAGTAAATCTTTTCAGCTAGAAGCCCAAAATGTCATTTATGCTGCACAAGCTGAGGTCCAATAAATTAAGTCTGCAGAAAAATTCAATCATTGTACTCAACTGGAGATTTAAAATGATAGTACAATACATTAGCAGTACTTCAGAGGCTACTAATTCTCACAGGAATTTAAGTCCAGGGGAGCGCCCCCTCCATTTGGATTGGTGGTGTTCCATTTCCCATCAAAAAGGGTCCAAGAAGGGCAGCTGTCCCTCTCATCTCGCAGGGCGACCTCACCCATATGGTGGATGAGCAACTGGTAACAGCTCACCCTTTGAAGACCCTGCCACCTGTCCCAGTATTAACTTTGGGCAAATTAAAACAACGAATTAAAGGGATTTGTGCCAAGCTTTTGGAGAGTTGGCATTCTCTTAAAACAAAAGGGTTGAATAAAGGTGAGGGCAATGAGCCTTTGTCATCAAGATCTGAGAGCAATAAATCATCAGAAACAAAGCCCAACGAGCATGTATCTTTGGTGGATAAAGAATCTAATGTCAGATCTTTGGCAAAACTCGTTGATGTCATTAACCATTGGGAATTGTAGCTAACAGTTTAAACCCTGCCCTGGACACATCAAAATCCCCATATGAAATTCCTTGCTTGGCTAAATAGATGCTAAAGTGACTGGGTACAGGTGGGCTGGGTGCCCTAAACCCCTTCCCAACCTTATGGGACCGCCCCTATGTGAGTGGCCTTAGGAGGTTCTCATGGCCCATTGGGAAAGATGCTGTTGCTCCAGTCATTGAAACCAAAAACATTAGCAATTAAGGCATCTGTGGATAACTGAAAGTGACTTGGCCCACCGCTGACCTTTTTAAGTCAGTTCAAATTAAGATAGTTTTTATTCCCCACTCACTCAAAGTTTTCTAGGCTAGGTCAAATCCTGAGGACCCAATCCTGCACTTTCCTAAGCTATTCTCCAAATTAATTGTCTATTTAAGCAGTCATAACACACTGAGGAAATTGACAGTCAATTCTATTATTTAAACCAATTAAAAAAATCTTCCTAAACCCAAATTTTTTATCTAAGTTCAATTTTTTTGCCAAACCCCCATGATATCTACAATGAGGCCCCACAGGCCTTGCATTAACTAATTCATCCCAGTCATGTTGTTAACTTTGGCTCTCTTTGCAGTCATTTAGCTTATCGTGTCAAGGCCCCTATGAATTTTTCCCTGATCTCACAACTCCCTATGCCTAAGCCCATCGACCTCAGGGCTGCAATAGCCGGGTTCTTCACCAGATTGTTCATATTATTTGTGGCCCATTGGCACTCCTTCGTCAAAAATTTCTAACCAATTTAAACGTCATTCACGTGGCAATGCCCCTGGAAGTCTGGCTCGCCTTTTGGGTGCTTTTACATCCTGACTGGAAGGCCAGTCTAAACTTTATCTGCCGTTGCCCTGAAAAGGAGGAGCTAAAGCTTCTACTAGCCAGCAAGTCTCTATGTATCAGATATTAAGGCATTAAAGAACAATTGCATCAACTTACATAATGACTTGGTATGTGCACTTCAGGACAACTTTGACATTTCTTATATGACTTGAGAACTAAGGGACATTAACAAAGACCATAAAACCAAAAGTGTGAAGCTTAAATCATTGATAGACAAATTAGGGACTTTAATCATTTCACTAAAACAATTTAAAAAGCAATTAGAGAAAGATCAGGTGGAACAATTGGCATGGGAATGACACATCAAATTAACCTAAAAATGAAGCTTGCTGTCAATTTGATCTTTGAGTTCCGGCTCAGAAAAAGCCTGAATTATTCATGGATAGATCATTAGAGGTGAAGTCCTTATTTTGTCCCAGAAAGAAATCCCCAATGATCAAGCCAGCTGCACTGCTAGCTCTACCTCGTCCTAAGGAACCCAGCCCAGGATTAAAGTCAATCTATTGAGCCTAGCAATACATGCACCATGTAAGTTCTTCTCAAACTGCCTTTGGAACCGTCGCCTCTGGAATGTCAATTCACCCTTTTCAGCAGTTCATCCCATTAACTTTCTTAAGTTTAATTAACATAAAAATATGCAGTCCTCACTGAAATTGTTCAAGGTGATTATTCATGGAGCTGATGACATGTTCAAAGTAAAAACAATAATAAATGTTTGGGATAATAAAAGCTATGACCTGATCATGCCTTACCTTCCTGAGGACAAAATGTGCTTTGCAGACGTTGAGAATGGTACGTTAAAGAATTTGGAAGTCCTGGGAAGATGGCCACTAACAAGGATCAATTAATGACCATTCAATTTTAAAACACAGGCCATAACTGAGTCTGCCAACAGGTTTTACCAAAAGCCCAGGTCCTGGTGGGAGCAAAGGCAATGCCTGAATTTGATGTGAAGATTACTCTTCAAAATGCTACCAAGGACTACCATGAATTGCACCAATCTCTATTGCCTGCCTTGATAAAAAATTTAGACACCCTATCCATGATTGAGTACTTAGAGCAATGCAAACTCGCTTTTAGTTCACCTAACACAGAGACTTGGGGCACTTACATAAGCGTGTCTGTAATGCTCACCTTCCCAGAGAGGCGGTGAGGAAGGCCACACCCCATAACCTTGGAAAAAACTGCTAGCATTAGAGTGAAAAGTGAACCACAAAGGAGTATGGTGACCAAAGGGTCTAGTGCAAGTGTTACACAAACTTCCTTTTTTTGAGACCTCCTGGAGGTCGACAAATATGACTAAACATATGCACATATTTAAAATAAAAATGAATGAGATTTATTATTAACCATTTGATCAACAAAGGAGATTAGTCGCGGAACACTAATTGAACACATTGGGGGTATTTAATTTCCATAGGATGATGTACTGCACTAATCCAATTAATAAGCGTAAGACACCATCCTTTGTTTGGGACCATCTAGTACTAAAAAAAAGACACCATCCTTTGTGATACTATAGCTTGAGTATGCTCACACTCATGTGATATAATGCAATTGCATTTTTCCAGATCTGACAATATAGTAACCTGAACAGGTTTCAAAGCCTCAATTTTTCAGGTAAATGTAACATCTCATACTTTTTTAATGAATAACTGGTTCACTGCAAGGCTGAGGATTCAAGGTCCCCATGCCCATCACGCGCACCCAAGAACCAATTTGTGCATACTTTGCCCTTACCCACCGTTTTTCTAGGGTTTGCTTTAAGTCAGAAAGGTCCATCAGCTTGTTACTCTTGGCCACTTCACGTTCTGCCTTATTATTACAATCTGCCCCTAGGCTTATGTCATTTAATCATGACAGGCAACCTCTCTAAACAATGTCCAGGTAGCACTAAAACACAAAAGGAAATAGTTACCAGTGACAATGAAATGCTGGAAATTAATGGGGAATTAATGAGTATTTGCTAGATCTTTGACTTTTAAAGGTCATTATTCCGCCATATACCCATTAAAATGGCCCACCATATTTTATAACACTTTGCCTGTGGACAATGAGGACCAGGAAAAATGCAACTGAATATAGAGAAGTGGTACTATATTATCAAACATTCATCTATCCCATTTTTGAAATTGAGAAAAATTTCTTCCATCAAGTGATAGCTTTAATCTGAAGAAAAAATTTTGAGCTCAATAAAGAAGACATGAAATTATATCTATATTTAATGCTAAGCAATTTTTAGAATAGCCTGGTTTGGGGAATCAAATGAATCTGAAAACTTGCATGCTTTAAAATAAGTAAAGCGGCTTTGCCTCTTGAGGCCTTGAATACCCATATTGGACGTTGAGGAGTAATCAAAGACTATGTTTGATCAAGCTGATACCCCGCTATTCATACTTTAATTGCAAATTCATACTTCTCTGATTGCACAAATAATGACATACTTGTGAAAAGATTCAAGTATGAGAATAGTTGATAGTGGCGCTCAAGTTAATGTAAATTGAATCATTTTGCAAAAGAAATTAAAAATCACTCCCAACATGGCCACTGTCAACAATATGGAATTGCTGCCCAGGAGTACCATTAGCAAAGGAGACTACAGCACTTTATTAATGAATTTTGGCTCACTACAAGTTAGATCTCCGGCTATAGTATTGCTTAGTAGCAATTTTATATTTTAGTACCAGCTTCCTTAAATCTTATGGAGCTGCTTTTGATCATGAAAAAAGTCTTCAAGATCTTTGGTCAGTTGGTACCTTTACAATACTCTTGGTAATAAAAAGGTCCTCTTAATAACTGCTTAAATTTATCAATGTAACCTACACTGATGAAGTAATTCCCATTTTATCAGCAAGTTAATAGTCATAGTTGGTCCCCTTCTTTCAAAAAATTCCTAGTAAACAGGATATATCTTTACAAGCATGCACAAGATGTGAGTTAAAACTTGAGGAACAACAGGTCGTGAGTACTGGACTGTATCTGGATCTTCCAGACAGGATGTTAAAAGGAAGTTTACTCTATAGGAAAAGTCACAAATTAAGCCCCATGCAGATCCTGGGTTAAACAACACCAGCCATCATGAGATTTGCGTTATCCTGGCTAACTTAAATGCTCTATATACTTATATTAAAAAAGGACAGAGAATCGCCTATGTCTATCTAGTACACAGGTAAAAGGCTTATAAAATCAGAGGCTTTGGAAAACTATTGGAGTTTAGCCTTACCAATGAAACTCAAAGCACATGTAAAATTATATCATGAGATCAAATATAGGGCTTATTGGAAGAGCAAAAATATCAAGCTTTGACTTTTTACAGAAGTATGAGAAGATAATTGCCACCAGTAATTACAATTTGGGGTGTGCTAAATGAAAACAACACCAAATTTACACTGGGATGACAGGCCAGTGATCTTGCAGCCATAAGGCTTAGTCAATTTAAAGGCAAAGTTTTATAAAAAGAACCTGATCAACTATTGCAACAAGGAATGATTATTTTATCTTGCATTCTTTGAACCAGCCATGTGCTTATTTTTAAGAAAAAGGACAGCACCAACTGATTGAAGGTTGATCATTGTAAACTAAATTAAATTACCAAAAATATTCATATCCTTTACTTCAATTAGACAACGCCCTCATTTGATATAAAGTTTTAATATATTTTACTCCTTAAATTCTCATCAGTGGATATTGGCATATTAACCCGCCTCAGGAGAAACAGGAAAATGCGCATCTCTACATCTTAAGGGCGATAAAAACTGACGCATATGCCACAGGGCCTTTTAAATGCGCCTTCCACCTTTCAAGAGCCATGGAAACCATACTAGGTAATCTGAAATTGAGATGAGTCCTGGTATTTCTTTACAATATCAACGTGTTTTCATAACTTTCAATCACCACCTGTCACACTCAGAATAATGATTCAAATGGATTTCTAGATATCAGTTGAAGATATAACCAAGCAAGTGTCATAAATAAGAATAAAATGAGTATCTGGGACACATTGTTAATAAATAAGGAATACACTCCTAACCCCAAAAGAATGAGACAATTAACCATATGGGGAGCCCTGAAAACAATTGGGATGTGCAAGTGGTTTTATGGGATGATAAGATACTAAATCTAGTTCAAACAAGGATTTGAATAGTTGGCTGAAACATTATTATATATACTTGGGAATGGGGTGGCTTTCCAATGGTCTGCGTAGTGTGAGGATGCTTTCAACAAGTTTAGAGCAACTTTAACCTAAGCGGCTCTACTACGCTACTTAAACTTCAATTGTTCATTATTATTCAATTTAAATGCAACCTTGACTGCCATTATGACATGCTGTCTGAATGTGACGAACACTGGGTGGAACATACAGTAAACTTTTTCAGATGAGCACTCGCTAAGCAAGAGAGAAAGTATATTGTAATGGAGCATGAATGTTTAGCCATTATTTTTCTTTTAAACAATTATACATTTACCTTCATGAGACCAAATTTTTTGTCCACCAATCCCGCTTCATTGCAGTCGCTGTACAATAATAAAGGAATCAAAGGGACGTTTGGCCATATAGGCACTGAAACTTTAGGCTTATGATATTGAAGTAGTTCACCAATTGGGAGTTTCCTTCATAATGCTGATGGACTTTCCAGTTTACCAGTTGTTTCTGCGTTGCACTCTTATGTGGACCAGCTTTTTATGAAAATGAAGACTCGCAAATATGATTTTGAGCAACCTACCATTAGGAACCCTGTAAAAATATGAGGATTGCTATCTTATTTTTATACTCCTGCATGTCTATTTGGGCTGAAGTTCCAATGATTGATCTCAATAGTGCCTGTAGTTTATGGTATTTGGACCATTCAAAAACTCACTAGGCCTACTAAATTTGCCTCGACTCTTCCAGCCAATTTTGGGCATAATTTTCCCTTCATGTTCGGGAACTTCTTCCAAGGCAGGTAGATATACAAACTGGGAATTTGGTCTTTCCAGTTTGTTGACCTTCTACAATTTTAGGGTTCAGATAAAGACCAGGAAAAGGATAAGATAAATATACCTTTTATTAGAAGCTATTTAGTAGATAATGATCATTAGGCCAGGTGCCAGTATTTATACCTCTAGGGCATCTCCTGGCCACATTGCAGCACAAAATTTCAACAAATATTTTACCACCTCAGTTCAGCCCTTAGCTGATATGACTGAAAACGTTTTCTGAGGTTTATTGGTGGCAAAATACTACAAAATTGGGAGGATTTCAGGTACAAAAATTGCGATAAAAGCATGCAAAATTATCCCAGGATCTTCTGGATTTCAGTTTCGTCATACTGCTGACAAAATACACCTTATGTGAAATTTTGGCATCAATTGAATTAAATGATGCACCCCTAATCAGGACGTTGGCAAGCCTCTCCCTCAATAGCACTAGGTAACCCTTTTGGGTAGTCCATGCAAGTGCTATTGTGCCAATTACGCGGATTGACATACAAATTTCGCCCTAGGGCAGAAAATTGATTAAGTTTTTTCATTCATCTGATAATCCATGGGATTTTTTGACGTTAACTTCAGGTCAGTCCCAAACGATTTTGTATACAGGTGAATTGATAGTGTTCCCAATAATCAGGACCAATTGCTAAGATTTGATGCATAGGAAATTGGCCATAATATGTGAGTGTATTCGGGACAATCACTTTGATAAAATACTTGATCAAAATGACATTAAGATGTTTGGCCTGAATAGTATAATTGCAATAGGCTTTGAAATGAGAATATAGGTGTTAACTCAAAAGTTGAAAGGCTAATTGGCTCAATCTGATGGTTGTCAAAAGGTTTATTTTCAAGTCAGCCATCGGAATCTGACATATCCCCCCTCTTGACTCAAAAATAAGCCCTAAGATTCCTGATTAGCCTATGTTGGTTCATTATCATCGTCCCAAACGCTCAATGAGAATGGAGTTGGTTTTTCTATTTGGTAAACTCAGCCTGAGCACCCAATGAGTCTGAAGTATGATGGCCTGAATGCCCACCAACTCTGAAGTTGATCCTCTCCCCAACCTCTAATGCAAACTAAAACATTAAATTGGATTAAAACTATTATAAATATTTTTTTGTATTGTTTTTGTGTTTTATGTTTTTTGTGTTTTTTTGACTTTTTCTTTTCTTAATTGGCCCACTTATTAAACATTCTTAGGAATTTTGCATGGACTTGGTTGTATATATGGCCGGTCCTAATATCCCTAATTGTGTATATGAACTTAGACGTTTTCTCAATCACTTCAAGTGGCCTGACCTAGATGCGATCTAACTTTTATATTCAGCCCAATCTATGGGTGTTTCAAAATAGAACTTCGTCATTAACTTCAAATTCAGCCAGTGGGTAGCAGTTCTATAAGTTCCTTTTATGTCAGGCCTTCCTCTCAGCAAAACTGTTATTGAAGGCTTGAGCTTTTAGTTTGATTAAAGCATACGCAAGCTTCTCAACATACTGAGGGTAAGTGTTTTCACCAGGATCCTCTAGGGCCAAATATAGCAGTATTGGTAGGGCTGGGTGTCTATCATATAACACTTGAAATGGAGACATCCTGGTTTATTACGGGTAGGAGATTTGAAGGCGAAGACTGCTGAACTTAGATAAGCACTCCATTCAGATGGTTTGGCCGAAGTTAATTTCTGGATAATGTTCACTAACGTCCTATTTGCACGCTCAACAGTCCCATTAGTTTTGGGGTGATAGGGAGCAGAAAGCACACCTCATACTCCCATTAGTTGGTTAAGTTTGGTAAGGACATTGGCGGTAAAGTTGGTTCCATTATTTGGTCAGAATAACCTGGGGACATCCATGTTTGTGGATGATGTTTTCAAGTATAAACTTGGCGGTGGTTGCTGCTCCAGCTTCCCAAATGGCTTTGGCCTTGACCCATTTGGTCAAGTGGTCGATGGCTATAATTATGTACTTGGCCCTCATATTGCTTGTTGGAAGTGGGCCAAAAATGTCGATAAATACAGTGTGCCAGTCAAAAATGGGCTGGACAAGCTGGTAAGATGTGCTTTTTTGGAATGGTTTTTTGCCTTGGCACTCTGCACAGCATTCCAGCATTTCTTGGATGTCGAAATGCATTGACTCCCAGTAGTAGAATTGCTTCAGATGCTCTTTTGTCTTCTTGAATCCGCCATGCCCTATGGCCTTATGAACAGCCATTATTAGGTCTGTTTGGGCCAATGGTCTTGGGAAAATATACTTTTTGTCCTCGAAGATCTTGTAAAGCATCCCGTTTTCAATGGTAGTATCTTTTCATAAATCCAACATTTATTTTGATGGATTTGGGCTCATCTTGATACTCTCCGCTGATCATTTTCATAAACAACTCATTGGCAGCCCAACTAAGTGTTGTGATGGTGGGTAGTTGGGATAGACAGTTGGCAATCTGGTGTTTTGCCCCAGCTTAATGCTCGATGGTGTAGTCATAAGCTTGAAGCTTTAATGCCCAGTGGGCTAATTGGCCCTCAGGTTCTCTTAAGTTGTTTAACCATATTAGTGAAGCATGATTGGTAACATCTTTGAAATGAGTGCCATGAAGGTAGACCCAAAATTGCTTGAAAGCATATATAACAGCTAAGAATTCTTGTTCTGTCACCGTGTAGTACCTTTAATGAACGTTTAAGGTCTTACTAGTGAAGGCAACTGGGTGTTCTTCACCGTCTTCTCCAACTGGGATAACATGTCCCCCACTGCTGTTTGGGATGCATCAGGAGGACAATAGATTTGCGATCAAAGTCTGGGTATCAAAGAACATGTGCACTTAATAGAGCTGATCAGAGTTGGTCAAACGCATCCTGGCAAGCTGGAGTCCAGTCAAATGGGACCTTATCTTTAAGCAGATAGAAAAGCGGCTCTTTAAGTTATGTGAAGTCAGTGGTAAATCGGCGATAGTACCCAATCATGACTAGGAATACTTGAATATCACGCTTGGATTTGGGCCGTTTCATTTTGGATATGACATCCAGCTTAGAGGGTTGGGGCCGAAGACCCACTTTATCAATCACAAATCTGAGGTATTCCAGTTGGTCTTTGAAAAACTGACATTTTCTGGGTTCGATTTTTAAGTTTGCAGCAGCTAGCTTTCTGAAAACCTCCTCTAAGTGTTCCAGGTGGTCGTCAAAAGTGCATCTGAAAACGTTGATATTGTCAAGGTACACTAGTACACATAACAATTTTAAATCTCCCAGGATTGTGTCCATTGCTTATTGTAATGTAGCTGGGGCGTTGCAGAGCCCTTGAGGCATTCTTGTCAGCTGGAATAGGACCTCTTGGGTTATGATTGTACATTTCTCAAGCTCCTCTTTGGGAAGATCTATTTTCCAATATCTGCTAATAAGGTCCATTGCCGAGAAGAACTTTGCACCCCCTAGCCTATCCAAGGCATCATCAATTCATGGCAGTGGGTACAAGTCCTTTTTTGTGATGTTGTTTAACTTCTGATAATAAATGACTACTTGGTTGTTTCCATCCTTTTTCTTCACTATTAAATTTGGGCTGTCCATGGACTTTTTGAAGGGACTAGCATACCACAATCGAGGTTTTCCTTAGCTCCTTGGATACTGCTTATTCTGATGATTTTGAGCGTCTAATAGGGCGTAATTGAATAGGCTTATGATCTCCAGTATCAATTTTGTGGGTGACACCATTATCACATCCTAAGTTAAAATCATCTGGTGCGAATATTTCCCAATATTTGGTGAATAACTCCTGAGCTTGGCTTTTCTCAGAGTTGGTCAGGTTGCTTAAATCGGACATAGGGACAACATTATTTATGCTGAGTTAATATTTATTGAGGAGCCTTAATTTGACCAAAGTTCCAAACTCATGGAATGAGTGAATTTACATGGTAGGGAACAGATGCAGAAAAGTGATTGTTTGATGTCGCCTGATGGAGATGGACCAAATTTGCAGGTTTGCACATAAGCTATGTATTTATCTGTGGCCCAGAATGATAGTACTAGGGGAAATGTTTGGTTCAAATCGAGATTTAGACCATGGTTGATATACTTCACCATAAAGTCCTTCCAGGATATTAATTGTTAGTCCCATTGGGATGATTACTCGTTCTCCAGAGGGTATAGTGATGGTCTGATTTGATTGTACTGGAATGCCATTTGACTCATCAATCTGTGTGTGAGTAGTGATTTTATCTTTGACCAAGCTTTGGAATACTCGATTGGGATGACTCCATCTTTGTAGGCCAGATTTATGAATAGGCTGGGTTTCTTTTTCTCAACTGAATTATCACGGTTATAGTAAAGTGGAGTAGCCTGGCCAAGAATGGTGAAAGTATCATCCTTATGATTAGTAACAACTCCATATCTTTTTAGGAAATCAGTCATATTAGGATATCATAGTTTGTATTTGGCAACACTATGGCAGGTGCTGTTACTACAATGGATCCAAATATGAGTGGTAAGGTAATGTAGGCGCCCAGAGATTTGGTTGTATGCGCTCCAGATGTTCCATATTCCTGACAGTGGGCAACATCGGGCGCAATTTTCAGTTTTTTAAGCAGCTTTGTTCTGACTATAATGATAGGAGCACCACTATCAACAATAGCCTGAACTCACAACTTGTGTACTGCTATGTCCACATAAGTACTTTCAGAGTAGTTTTCAGAGGTATTTATTGTATGAATGCTGTGATTGCTACCCAATTCCAGGTGTGATTTCAGGATTGAGAAAATATCTGGGAAGTTATCTGCTAAAGTCTTCATGGGAATGACTACTTGAACGTTGTTAAGCTTAGGTAGGTCAGTTGAACATCTGGGTTGGGGGTCTAAACCCTGATCAATAATCTGCTTTGCGTAGGGTTTGATGCTTCATCTTGAGCTTCTATGGTAATTTTCAAGGGTTTAGTTGCTTTTGCTGTGGCCCAAGTAGTGACCATCATGACATCATTAGCCACGATATGGTGAAGGTTATCTTTAGCAACATCTTTGGCCCTAAAATAGCTCATCAGGTTCAGGTGGAATGTTTGAAAATCGGTGAATTTAGAGCATTCCGCCTCTACTCCACCTTCTCTTTTCCCGCTTCATTGTCACTGTTGATTTCTAGAGAAAAGTTGACCCCATGCTTTTTGTTGGACCGTCTGAAGCATTGTCTAGCAAAATGCCCTTATTGGCCACAATTGTGGCAAGTAATCGGCCATGTTTGCTGTTTTTGCTCAAATTTTTGGTTCATATTTTGGAAATTTTTCCCCTGGTCGGACATCATGTTGCTTTTTGGGCCCAAAATTGAGATTTTTGCTGATCTTTGGCCCAATTAGGAGTATTGAAATTATGGGAACAGCTTCTCAGGTAATTGGTAAGCTCTTGGATTTCCAAGCTTCCATTGAATGAAGGCAGCATGACATTGTGCAGTTCACAGAAGGGCATAATTGCATGCTCCATTGCAATCTTAACGCCAAACTTATTTATTGCATTGCAGCCACGCAGAACTTGTGCCTCATGGAAGAATATATCTGCAAAGTCCTTAATAATCTCATTCTGTTTGATTTCAATATTAAGAAGCTCTCCTTTTCAGGTTTCTAATTTCTCAGGCCCTCCAAACTGTTTTGTTATTGCAATTTTGGCATCCATATAGGACCAATCATCGCCTAAATAGGGCATAACGAGGTCACAGCTATGGGCATCGAGTGGGTTAATCAGTGCCAATCCTTTTGAATGGTCTGATGCTCCTCTCATTGCATTTTTAAATAATCTAAGGAAAGAGTGAATGTTTCCATCTTTATCAAACTTTGGTAAATTCAGTGGTTTGAAGTCATTTCGCCCTATTTTGAGCATAGGAGTTGTACTTCTTCTGGAATGTCTTGGTGTATCATCACCCATAATTGGCCCTCTTTCCCATTGGGAAGTATCTGGAGTCGGTATTGATGCTAGGATTATAGGCATAGAACGGATGTTCAAAATATCAGTTTCTGCATTAGTGTCAACTTCCAATGATTTGAGTTCATGATGTTGCTCCGAGCTACTGGATTCCAACGCCTGAATTCAGTCCTTAGTTAATTTTCCAGTTTGTATTTTGGCCAGATAAGCAAAGCTTTTTCCTATTTTTTTTTGTCAAAGTTGGGTGGGCACTGGCAGCCTTGCTTTTTGAGGAATTCAAATTTTTTTTAAGATTTTCAGACTCCTCTTTAAATAAAGCTTGTTTGGTTGTTATGCTTTTTATATCTTTGTCCAAAATATCCCTTGGGAATTTGCAGTTGATAGCTGCATTCTGAGTTCCCAATTTCCCTGAGTAATTTCAGTGCTTCTGACCTGCAATCTTGACACTAAATTCCAAAGTTTAGAAAATTCCTCTTTGATATGGGCATTCTCTCCATCCCTATTTGGGACGGCTGGCTTTTCTGCAAGGTCCTCAAAGTTTTAGTTGATAGTATCCAGCTTGGCCCAAACATACTCTTCAAAGTCATTAACTTTTACATTTAACTCCAGGTGATTTCTTTGGCCCAAAGTGGCATGTATGGTAAGTCGTTCTGATTGAGACAATAGGTAACCTGAATGCTTTCCAGTTTTTAACAGCAGATATTCATGGTTTATACCAATTCTTGTGATAACCCATGGTGGGCCAGAACTTCTGCAGCTATCTTTGGGACTCCTTAGTTCAGAAGCTCCTCAAGGGTGTTTTATCTTTATGAGCTTCATTGGCAAAACCCGTATTTTCAACAATTGCCTTTTGGACTTAAGAAAAACTGGAATTTAGCTTGTCCAGTAGGACATTCTGGGAAGATTGTTCCTCCCCTTGCACACAGTAGATTTCTGTGATTTCCATATTTTGTCTATCAATTATTCGCTGGTTATGCTTAATTGAGGGTTGAAAAAAGGTAACCAGGAATATTATTAGTTGCTTGACTGTCTGTGAGACGTTTTGCAAGAGATGCCATGGTTGCGTCATGGTACTTAATATATATCTCCATTTTGAGTGCCTGATCCTTATGGTAGTAGAACATGCCAAAGGAGGGATAGATTTGTGAAGTACCAATCCTAAAACACTGATATAGGGTTACCAGCATAGCTTTTACGCTTGAAGATGTAAGATCAATTGGGCTGGTTGTATCTGCATGAGCTCCCCCCACTGTGATAAGATCCGGGGAGTAGGAGGTCCCACTTCTGAGCTGTGGTGGCTGGTGTTAAAATATTCTGAGAGTTCTTTATCGCTGGTTTCCATCTCGTTGTCACTTTCTCATCTGGCTGATTCTGCCAGGAATTGGTCATGGGAATCCATTTTGGAGAATGTAACCGGTTTTGAGTGAGCACCAGTTGTGAGAATCTGAGGAACGCTTGCTTATTTTTCATTATCCTGCATGTCTATTTGGGCTGAAGTTCCAATGATTGATCCTCAATAGTGCCTGTAGTTTATGGTATTTGGAACATAAAAAAACTCACTAGGCCTACTAAATTTGCCTCGACTCTTCCAGCCAATTTTGGGCATAATTTTCCCTTCATGTTCAGGAACTTCTTCCAAGGCAGGTAGATATACAAACTGGGAATTTGGTCTTTCCAGTTTGTTGACCTTCTACAATTTTAGGGTTCAGATAAAGACCAGGAAAAGTATAAGATAAATATACCTTTTATTAGAAGCTATTTAGTAGATAATGATCATTAGGCCAGGTGCCAGTATTTATACCTCTAGGGCATCTCCTGGCCACATTGCAGCACAAAATTTCAACAGATATTTTACCACCTCAGTTCAGCCCTTAGCTGATATGACTGAAAACGTTTTCTTAGGTTTATTGGTGGAAAAATATTACAAAATTGGGAGGATTTCAGGTACAAAATTGCAATAAAAGCATGCAAAATTATCCCAGGATCTTCTGGATTTCAGTTTCGTCATACTGCTGACAAAATACACCTTATGTGAAATTTTGGCATCAATTTGAATTAAATGATGCACCCCTAATCAGGACGTTGGCAAGCCTCTCCCTCAATAGCACTAGGTAACCCTTTTGGGTAATCCATGCAAGTGCTATTGGGCCAATTATGTAGATTGCCATACAAATTTTGCCCTAGGGTGGAAAATTGATTAAGTTTTTTCATTCATCTGATAATCCATGGGATTTTTTGACGTTAACTTCAGGTCAGTCCCAAACGATTTTGTATACAGGTGAACTGATAATGTTCCCAATAATTGGGACTAATTGCCAAGATTTGATGCATAGGAAATTGGCCATAATATTCGAGTGTATTCAGGCCAATTACTTTGATAAAATACTTGATTAAAATGACATTGAGATGTTCAGCCCAAATAGTAAAATTGCAATAGGCTTTGAAATGAGAATATATGTGTTAGATTAAGCGTTTTAAAGGGTAATTGGCCCGATCTGATGGTTGTCAAAAGGTTTATCTCTGAGCCAACCACCAGAATATGACAAACACCCTTAAACCAATTATAAAAACATAAAATTGTAATGGTATACTCTACAAGATTGGGAGTGATAGTCAAAAATTCTTGTACCTAGTCCCAACAAAATTTCATTGATCATTATGCAAGCCCATTGGATTATTGGCCATGGTGTATTGAAAAAAAGATCTAAATCAAGTCAACAGAGCTACCATTGGGAGGCATGAAGTTTATATTCAAAATTTTAAAAATGTCAGTAATTTCAAATGCAACGGCCTTTCAAGGCCTCCACCACCTTAAATTAGTTAAGCTCAACTGTCATGGCATACAATCTCAATTAATGTTTTTGGACCCTTGACAGTCAGCAACACGAACCACCAATACATTATTGTGGCCATCAAACACTTGATTAAGTGGGTCAAAGCTAAATCCATTGATAATTTTGGAGCAATTGCTACTACATAATTTATTTATAGAAAAATATTTTCAACATGGGTGCCCACAAGCTATCTTAATGACAATGCTACAAATTTTAATTCAAGACTAATCGCTAAACTAAATAAGCTCATGGGTATTGGAGGGATCCTAGCTTACCCTTATCATCCCAAGCTAATGAAATATATAGAGGGTAAATGGAACTTTAAAACAAATACTTAAAAAAGTTTTCCGCCATTTCTCTTTATCAATAGTCCTCAATATGAGATCAAAAAATTCACTTATAATATAAGTTATCACAGTGCCACAGGATTAGCACCATCCAGTTGCTTTACAATTGACAGTCTTTCTAAACTCCCTGTTAAACTATATAACAGAGGATGAGGATGGGATCAACAACTAAGTACTTTGACTATCTCATCAGGACACTAACTAAGAGTTAAACCAAAGTTTATATAGACGCTTGACTCAAATCTTAAATAGAAAAACAGGATTATATGCTTTAAGGAACAATACTTAAGTTTAATGAAGGTGATCAGGTATTGTGCTATAAAAAATACAGGTTTTTAAAAAAATTATAAGACGTCTATACTTTGGAATGCTATATGTAGTTTCTATAGTGGTCATAAACAATGTCTATACCACCAAGCACTTTTTTGATGGGAGAATTATCAACTGGGCTCATGAAAAGTTCCTAAGACCCCACTACAGCAATCAACCTCCTCCTTAAAAGAATTATTTAAAGATTAAATCAACTTGAGGGAAAACGTGTTATCAAAAGTAATGACTTGACTTGGTTTATATATTTTTCATCCATGATTAGTTGCCTGATATAATTAAAATAGCCTAAGAAATTATTTTGTCAACGCGTGTTGCTGTCTGCTTTACCATCTTAACCACCTAGTCATTCCAGAATCGTAACATGAATGAAATCATTATTCTATGAGCCCATTTTCAAAATAGGTCCCATTATACTGCATGTCAGTGTTAATCCTAAGATCAGGATATCATTGTTCTGTGGCTAGAAGGTCCACTATATAAAATATAAGAATATCTTTATAAAGAATCACCTTTTTACTAAATATGTTATTTATTTTTAATTTCATTCCTGGAGTAGAGTTTTATTATATATTATGAATTGGAGGAATCAAGCAATGTGTAACGCTTTTATACAATCTTCCATGGATGTACTTGTAATGGGACGTAGGTATAGTGTCCAAAGAAGGTCTAAGAACTTCCAAGGAGGAATCAACCAGTGTAGTATGTGCTTTTGTCGCGCACTACACCGCCCATTTCCAAAAATTTTTCCATAATTTCCTTTAGTGCAAGGCACACAAACACGCTATCACACAGGTTGAGTACTTATTTTAGAACTCCTTATTTTCTCTGTACACTGGGCCTATGTCCCCTGATAAGGTCCCAAATATTCAAGTACTGTACAGAAGAGGTATGTTTTATCCTATTCCTATGACTCCTGGTATAATGATCTCTATACCAGGAACAACTTCTGAATACTAAATATTAACTCAGGTAATCAGTGATACTTTATTGAGATTAATCAAAATATAAATAAAATTAACTAATCAGCCTCAAAACAATGTTGTTATGATTTCAGAAGTATAATTAACAGCAAGTACAATAGGTACAAAGGTATAATGGGACTATTTTTTTCGAAAAATCTATGAAGGGATGCAGAACAAGTCGTTACAATTATGGAATGACAGATGTGTTTCAATGTGAGGCAGACTTTACTATGTGTTAAAACTAATCATATCCTTATGTCAAAATACATCTATAATGGTCAAGGCGTTTCCTGAATAGCACATAGCCCTAAAAAATTACTGTTGTAAAGACCATGAGCAAAGGGGATGGGTATACTTACTGTGGACTTGAAAATGACATTCTGGAACTACACATGTCCTGAAACTCAATTTACTAAATATGGTGATGAGTATGGAAAAACCCATAAATGGGGCTCTGACCAACCTGATTCTGCCAAACCTTATATTATTAAAATGGTTACAAGGATGAAAAACCTCATAGATTGCGCTCTGGCCAACCATATGCTACCATATTGAATTTTGCTAAAAAGTCAATAATGAAAGAAAGCCTTGGAATTGCTTTCTAATCAACCAGATGCTGTCACTTCAGATGAGGCTGGACAAGCCTCTCACAGTCAACGATCTGGAGAATCAGTTACTGCCAAAACTTTTTTAATTGATATAAAATTTAGTGATAAGAAAACTTTTCTCTCTCGTTGCAAACACTTTTGCAACGTATTTGATTCAAGTCTAGGTAAGTTTGACTATCTAATCAAGGAGATTAGTGTGCACCCAATGTCAGGTAGCAGTTGGGCGAGCAAAGTTAAGGGCACAGGAGCGGGCCCCACATCAATCAAGTTTTCATAAACGACCTGGCGACACTGGTGGCCTGAATAAAATTAATAGTAAAAAGCTGGCGGTTGCCATTCCCCAGAAATTTTGGCCTGGAAAGTGCGCTGTGACCAGTTCATCAATTCGCCACACTCCCAGCCCATGTCATCAGTGGAGCATTGGGTACAAGTCTTCCTGGATATTCAACAAACGGCGCTTTAAGGGAAGTTTTGTGGAGATGTACACACATATTTCCTGAATGCAGTGTACGTCACACCATATTCCATGCCTTGCGGTTGGCTTATCTTAGGTTCAAAAAATGTGGCAGACAAAGCCACAAAAGTGTGGGCGGTGGTGGACCTCCCAGATGGTCAACGGGTAGTTGACACAATGTGCACTCATTGGACTAAATCTAATCAAATTTTTGTTAATTTTGACTTCTTACCTACAACGATTAAGAGAACTGTGCTGGAGCACCAACTCAAGGCTGGGATCACTGAATATGGGGAAATCCAATTATTTGAGATGCAGTGCTTTACACTCATTTTGGACCTGTGCACGGGCAAAGCAATTGCTGTTCTCACCCTGTCTATGGGGGTAGCAGAAGATTTGACCCAAATCCCACACAGCACTTTTTGGAAATAGATGGGCAAGAATCTCATCCATTCTGGGTTACCGTGGATAGTGCGCCTCCTATCTGCACCTTCTGCCGCGCTTTTGGCCACAAGACCCATACCTGCCCCGCTAAGGAGGGCATTACTCAACATGAAATCATCCCAGATGCAATGAACGGAGCAGGCGCCCACTATGAACTGACAATAGACACCAACGCCGCCTTCCCGTGGGGCGCGCCTGGGTGCTACATTCAAGTTAAGCCTGTGTTCCCACACGAGCTTAAGAAGGCCAAGCAGGTCTGCAGAGTGGCAGCCAAGGCAGTGGCCACAGCTGCATCCCTGATCCCACCCGCCCAGCTCCAGGAGGACATTGAGTCATTCGCTTTGGAAGCAGCTCACAAATCCTTCCACCAATCAGATTGGTCCACCCAAGCTGAGGACCCAATGGATGAGTCAGATTCACCTGACCAACGCTACCAAGCCTCGACCAAAACCGAGTCACCCACTAATCTACCTGCCAAAATCTCACCAATATGCAATGGTGCACCGCAGGTGCACACCACGCCAAAAAATTGTCCCAAGGTGGGAAATAAGCAGAAAGCAAAAGCCAACGCAAACCTCACCATGAAAGCATCCCATACTGAACCAAACTCTGTAGCACAGAATACCTGCACTGTCAAACAGTGACGTGCTGAAAAAGAGAAGGCTGAAGGGCATGGGTGCCCTTCCCCTTGCACCTAAGGTGCGATGTGGGGAGCCTTTACTATAGGGACGTTGAACATCGCTGGACTCAAGGCCTCGCTGTCCTAGGCTAGGAAACTGAGTTTTTAA
Organism: Massospora cicadina; assembly: GCA_022478985.1. Taxonomy (NCBI): domain Eukaryota; kingdom Fungi; phylum Entomophthoromycota; class Entomophthoromycetes; order Entomophthorales; family Entomophthoraceae; genus Massospora; species Massospora cicadina. Next base: position 43,558 of record JAKSZP010001554.1, read on the forward strand.
AAAAATTACCTGTGGACATCCTGGCCATTCAGGAAACCTACTGTCCTTGCGGTGTAGAGGACGCATGAGAAACCATGCTCCTCCCTTCCCATTCCTTTTGGTCACCACAATGTGGGGTGCTTATTCACGTGACCCATAATTTTAAATTTATTTTGTCAAATTCATACCTCAATGGCCATGTCCTTGCTGTATCCTTTTCATGGGATGACAAAGTGCACGCTGTTGTTAACATATATGCCCCAACTTTTGCATGGGCTTGTTGGGAATTCTTCTCAGCTGCTATTTCCCCCAGCTTCCCTCCGACCTGTTTGTGGTGGGAGACATGAACTGCTGGATCAACCCAGCCACTGACAGCTGGCCCTCATCACCTACTCCCCCGCAGGGGCATCTTGGACTTCGCGTTCTAAAGGCCACTTGGAGGTTATTAAATACTCTGCCACATCATGCACCGCTGCTAACAAACATGTATTGTCCCCAGTGTGCAAAACGGCCTGCTGAGGTCTATATCCTACATTGACCTTATCCTGCACCATTGAAATTTCAGTCTCAAGTTGCACACTTTATGATGAAACTCGATCTATCCAACCACAGGATGGTATCCATTTCTTTATCTTTGTCACATCTGGTGGCACAGGTTCCAAAATGGTGCAAACTCCGCCCAGACGAGATCACGTTTCCCAGATTTTCCTCATGGGTGGACACCAAAACCTCGGCTCTGGAATTCACTACACTGTTATGTGTGGACCCACTTTCTACCTGGTCAACCTTCAAAGCGAACACCATCCACCAGGCATGCCACATCTCATCACGTCACTCTAGGGCTGCCTCAGTAGTCATCTTGCGCACACTGGAAGAAGTGGACCACCTGAATCAAATGTCCCAGAAGCAGACTACAGCATGGCTTGGGGTCAAAAGTGGGCAGAAGTGTCCTCTCACCTCAACACACTGGTAAGACAACACAAGCATCGAGTTTGTGTTCAGTATAAGGCAAAGAATATAACTGCAGGTGACATGTGCTCCGCTTACTTTTTTTCAAGAATTCTTCACACCGCGACAGAGTTTGGCTTGCACACAGGTGAGGCGGCCAGACCACTCTGTCGCAGATACTCCAGCCAAAGTGGCAATCAAAGTTCAAAAATATTACTCCAAATTGTATTGCTCTGTTCCAGTACAGTTGGCTAAATTTAATGATTTTCTCAAAAGCGCACATATCTGCACTGTTTACTGTTATCCAGAGTTGATGAATTTGATTTCTCAGGATGAACTCTGGTCCGCCATTCACAGTGCACTGTACAGGAAATGCCTGGTCCAGATGGCATTCCTTATGAGTTCTATAAGAAATACTTCAGTTATTTTTCCTCCCTGCTGCTTGCCTCAATGAACCAGTGCCTAATGGAAATGCTCCTCCTCCCTGGGGGCCAAGAGGCCTATACGATTATGTTATATAAGAAAGGGGATAAGCTGGACTTGGCCAACTGGCACCCCATATCACTTACTAACACAGATACCAAACTTTTTACTAAAATTATGGCCAACCTCCTAGGGGTAGTTGCCTCTGCTCTCATCTCCCCTGAGCAATTTGTTTCGTTCCCAAACGGTCTATTTGGGAAAACATACATACTGTAGCAAACGTCTGCCAATCCAAGGCTTCTGGAGCACTTGTTTTTTAGACCAGCAGAAGGCTTATGATAGAGTCAACTGGAATTACCTCAAAGCCTGCCTCCGCAAGTTTCACCTCCCCCATCGTTTCATTAATTGGGTGTAGCTGCTCACAGAATCTGCCACAATGGCTGTGCGTGGCCCTGGCTTCCTCACCGATGTAGTTCGCCCTCAAAGGGGCCTACTCCAAGGGGACCCTATAAGCCCACTCTTGTATGACTTCAGCCTTGACCCACTTCTTCACAATGTAAATGCCAACCTTACTGGTGTCCATGTGCAAGGCCAAGCGCCAGTCAAGATGATGCATTTGCTGATGATTGTGTGATTATGTTGTATGACAATCATGATGCACGCGCGCTCAGAGCTGCTATCCAGGTATACCCCAGGGTAACTAACGCTGCACTTAAAGCCTCCAAAGCTGAAATCATTCTCCTTGGTAGGTACCAAGCTCGCTGGTCATCTGTGCCCCATTTACTTCCTGCTTCAGCAGCTTGCTCACAGGTTCGCTTACCCCGCCTACCCCCTAACCGCCCCGCTTGTGCTCCCCTTTGAGCCAAGATCAACCGCTGGTCTGGTACGCCATTTGTGGGTGTGGCTGGAGGCGGGAGGGTACGCCTTAATGGTGATGGAGCACCATATACTGGACAATGTTATGAGACTCATAGCTTCCCTCAGAGCCCGCCAAACCTCCCCAACATGCAGGGTAGTGATAGCCAACTCAATGCTCCTTTATAAAGTTTAGTTTGAAGCCCACGTCATTGCTTTTTCCCCTCATTTCTTCAAGTCCATATACGCCCTTCCGCAAGGGTGGCTTTGGTTGGGCCGCCCACTGCCAGTGCACCTGGATGTCATGTTTGGCCCTCGCCATAGCAGTGATATGGGCCTGCTAAACTTTGAGGCCCATGCTGCCAAAATACTTGGCACCTGGATCACTATGGTCATCAACCCAACGATCTCAGCCCAGCACTGGTCACGCGCGGCTCACTTCAACTTCTCCCATGCCCTGGGTCTCAGAAATCCTACCCACCACCTTTCGCTGTTAAAGTATCTTGACTCACACCCTTCTGCTGCAGGCCCGCATGGGACGTCATCCCACTTCAAAAGAATTAACCTTCCATGCGGAGTGCTGAGTGGAGGATCTTCATCAGTGGGCACACTGCCCAGAGGGGTCGCCCTACTCCCCGGTTTACCAAGAAAGTACAAGGCCAAGCCGTTCTGAACAATGTGATCCCCATAAGTTTCCCTGTCATCGCCAGGGTGGATTACCTGGACATGTTGGACATCTCCTACTCCCTCAATATATAGAAAGCCATTTGGAAGTACACCCACCACCCTCTTCTGCAGCCACATATATGTTCCCATGTGTGCGCTGTTTGAATTGGGTATACCATACTGCTGAAAGCTCTAATGCTTTGCACTCATTTTGTGTCATGTGTGACCAGTATGGAACTTTGATTCGCCACCTGGGAGAGTGTCCCCCCCATCAAGAGCGATCTGGCATGCGGTCCAGAATCTCTTTCGCCAGGATCAATCATGGCCCTTCAGCCTATCAAAGGACATCTTCGTCTCGTCCTTGAATTCCCTTATACCACCTTTCCTCTGAGCCTTAGTGGTTGCAATCGCTATGTGGACTATCCACACAGTTGTCTTGGATGCTATCTAAGGCTCTAACCCACCCTCCAGAAAGCTGTACGCCAGTTCCAGTCGCACCTTGTGGACCACTTTCAAGCATGGTTGTTTGGGTACCTACCATCCAATCGCCGTCAGTTGGTCTCATCCTGGTTTCCAGTTTGGTTCATCACTTCAAACCCTTTCTTGCATATGTGCTCAATAGTGGCGCAAGTCCCTGCACACATAACCCCCTTCCACTTCTTGGAATTCCTGCCGGCAATAGTAGATAGCGTTTGCTTCTCTGGGGTGGCCACCCATTTTTGCTGTTTAATTCCTTTTGTTTACATATCACAAGTGTCCATCCCCTGGTCGGCCTTCCCCAAATAAAATTTAAAATTTAAAATATAGTGATAAGGTTTTCAACTGAGGAACGGCTTCAAGGACAATTTGGAGCAAAAATAATATGTGCAAAAAAGATTTGACATCTGCAAAGGAACGAATTAAGTTCTAGAATCAGGTTTAGATAAGGATTTGAGGGTCCTAACTCCTCAGTTTATGCCTACCATCAAGTTGTCTGCAGAATCTTTGGTAAACAAGACCCACTATTACCCAATAGTCAAAGTATAAATTAAACTGGCGAAGTTGTGAAAAGCTGAAAATACATTCTATAATACTAATGTAAACTTAATAAGTTCAAAAATAAATTTTTCGAGTAAAAAAATTTATTTTATTAAGAAAGCTTAAAGGCAACTGATAATGGACTGTTCCTCAAACTCTGACAAAGCCATTGCGTCCTTATATGCACTTTCTAGAGGGTAGTCCTTCTTACTTCGTGATAGTATTGTCCTCACTATAGTCCAAAATTACATAACCAAGGGATTTTTTACACACAGATTAGGGATATTACCACAGTAGGGTTATCCTGCTTATGGACACTTACCTAAGCCCTCTTGCCCAAATGCTTTGTGGCAGTGTTCAGGGACCCTGTCCATCACATTGAATTTTAATCATTTGACATGATGTCTCTGTTTCTATGTATGGTGTATATGCTTTCAATATGAGCCTTGCCTGCATGGTATGAACACCCTACCACCTTTCTGATGGCCATTTTCTCTCTCATATTCTGCATAAGAGAAGCCACCTATTTCATACTCTCTTGCAAGCATGTCCAACTCCACTTCTACTCTGAGCAGCCCTTACCAGAATTCTGACAGGCTTTCACTCCCAGGGAGCTAAGCACACTACACGCAAACTTATCTTGTATAAGACTTCATGCCTGGTTAACCGCTGCCTCAGGAGAAAATGCCCCTGTGTCACTCCAGATTGCTCAAGTAGTGGCCTCCATGCACAGAAGCATTTTAGACTGGTTCACTAAGATAATAGCTAACCAGTTGGATCATCTTCCTATCCTGAACGAATGTCTCCAAATTGGTCAATAAAGTGACCACGCCCAGTGACTCCCAAGACGTGGCTTGGTCTGCTCTACTGACCCTCAAACAAGGAATTATGTTAATCATGGTGTACGCCCATGCTTACTGCCCATTGGCCAAGGCAGCCAAAGTCACTTCCTCCCATATTGCACGGATGTTCCGTCAGAACCTCTAGCCTGACATCCTCACTGCCATGGCTGCCACTCGCCTGGGAGCCACCCTCAATAAGGAAGTCTCAGTTATGACCCAGGTGAAGTGGCAAATGGCAATAGCTCAGGCAAAATCCCACCCCACGTCACAATGTGGGAAGTTCCACGGCCACTGTCAGACATTTGCCCTCTCAGCTGCAGAGGAAGGAGTCTTGGGTCAAAATTTGCCTAAACGGGGAAATGTCAGCCATTTAAGAGTTTGAGATGATCCAAAAAGGCACTTTAATTAAGAATAACAATTATTTTAGAAATCGGCCAAATGACCCTGGCCAATTCTCAGTGGAACCCATTTAATTGGGTAACACCATTATGAAAACTACTATGGAGATTAATGTAAAATTAAGTGGTCATATTACTCTGACCAGTGTTGGACCATGGGGTGACCATATGAAGGTGCGCCCCCAACTACCATCAAGTACTTAAAAGCACCTATGCGGGGACCACCCTCTTTTATAGGCATGGAGGAGGCTCACCAAAGTGAGAGCTTTTTATCTAGTGATGATTGGCTGAAATACATCAAGACTTACTCCATGGGTACATTCTGCCCTAAACCCTCAATATTGTTTTGCTAAAAAATAACTCACAATTCCTATGATCTTATATGAGTGCTTCCCTATTACCTAATTTGGAAGCCTCTAAGCTATTCCAAACCTATCCTCAAATTGCCCCTTAACCCTCAAAACAGTTTAATACTGATTGGTCAAATATTGGGAATCATCACTTTTCTTTTGAACCCCCGCGCTCCTAATAAAATATAAAACTCCACATTTTATAGTAGCACTCTTATTTTATTTTATCAAAATACTTTGTGGGATCCAGCAGTGTAGCACCAGCGAGCACAATTGAGCTGGATTCTGCAAGTCTTGGGGAATGTCCTTTGGCTCTCAATTAGGTCATCTTCCCATTACCAAATAAAAAGACACTGAAGAGGATGGCGGTACCCCTCATCACTCAGGGCGACCTCACTCATGTAGTAGATGAGCAATGGGTAACAGCTCATCCACTTCGGATCCCACCCCCAATGCCCACACTTACCTCAGAAGAACTGTTGTGGGGAATTAGTGAAATCTGTGATGAGTTTATCAAATTGAAATCAGGTGGATCTAATTCAGTCGGCAATCTGGCTGATGTGCAAAATTTGAATGGCTGTAAAAGCATGAAGAATGAGATATCAGCTGGATTGCCCGATGGTTTTAATTCAATCTCCAAACCGGTTGAACAAATATTGGGCGCTATTGACGTGGGATTTGAAGCCCTCAGATAGTAATTTGGGCATTGCACCTGATGTGCTGCTGTTGACTGAACGAACGGTTAAACGACTGAGCGCGGGTGGGTTATCCATCCCAAACCCATTCCCAACCAAATGGACCTGTCCCTATAAGAGATGGCCTTGGGGGATTCCTGTCGCCCGTTGGGCCAAATGCTGTTGTGCTAATTATTGGAAACGTAGTTGAGCCTTGGTTTGGACATTTGAGGTTGAACTGACAGAGACTCAGCCTGCCGCCAAATTTTGTGATGTCAGTTCCCAAAGAATAAACCCACCCATTCCCAAACAATTTGCTGGTTTGGTTGAATTTGTGGGCCCCAACCCCATCCTATCACTACCCAATTGACCACTATTTAATCAGTTGCATGGCACTGAGAAAATTATTGATCGATTTTCTTACTTTCCTTTCCCAATAAAATTTTGTCAAAAGAAATTTCAGTTTTTTGTTCTCCGTTCTGACCGCATCCCAGATGGCAATTCCCGGTGGTCCATCACCCCACACTCTGGGTGGGCTTTACCAATTCTTTTGGTCACTATGGCTCCCTCTATCACCAATTGGGCCCAGCGAGTCCAATATTTTTGGTCCTACAACCCCGCTCTTGTTAAATTCTGACACCAATACATGGGTATCTTATGACCCTACGTACAACAATGGAAGAGAGAATCCATCTCCATATTGCCCCCAATGAGTTGGCCGCTCAAGCCATGAACCCCATCGAGACTATCCCAGCAATCCCACCTCATGCAGTGGGAACCCCTGAATTGGGAATGGGTTCATTGTGGTTTGCCGTTGGGATACTTCTTACCCTGTTGTTACGCCACCACTTCGTGGTATCACATTTCCTGGCTCCATATCAAGTTGTATGGTCGGCAATGCCTCCGGCATTCTGGCTTGCTTTTTGGGTGCTCACGCATCCTGACTGGCAGGCCGGTCTAAACTTCTTCTGCCATTTCCATGACAGATTCCTTCAAAATGGTGCTCACTACAGGGGATTCCTGTACAACAAAAATAGTTGCTCTTGAAGAAACTAAAAAGCGCTTTTTCCCGCCTTGAGGAGCTTGAGCAGCGCCCTTAAAAACTCCCCTTTAAGGACAAGTTCAACCCTGGTAAAGGGAGAATAGCTTCCTTCTTATATATCTAGAAATAGTAATGCAAGAATTATCAGGTAAACAAAAAGTCAAACACATCCTCCCTTTCTTGAGTCGTTTAGCACAAGAGATGATTGTTCCTTACCTGAACCCTTTGCACACTTGGATAGAGGTGAAAGAGGCTCTTTTAGCTGAATTTGGATCAAAGCAAAGTCTACACTGGGAAAAACAGGCCTTTATGCTCCTTAGCATTTATAAAGGTGAATCGCCCATAGCTTTTGCTGAACAATTTTACCTCTCTACGCAAAGGTTACTCACCTCTAACATGCTCACTCTTTATGATGCTATCGCCTCCCTGTTATCTGGGTTAGCCTCTCAGCCCTCTTTAGCTAGACATATCATCTCAGTAAAACACTACTTTAAAAACATCCGTTACATCAAGGAGGCTTTGTTAGATGTGGCCAAATTTCATCTGTGTCACAACAAAATAAGGCTGAGGTGAAAACTTCAGCTCTATCCATTGAGGAGCACTCGCCTGTTGAACAGTTGGGAGTGAGCTCAACTGTGTCTACCCTCCCTGCAAAACCTGTTTCATCAGTGCGACTTAAAAGTATACCACTCCTTCTTTATAGATCAGTGACCTGTAAGGTAGTAAAAACCATCCAGCTGCACCAGCTCACTAAAGCCGCTGGGCCTTCCCCTCCAGCTAACCTAGCAAATGTGCACTCTAAGGCTACTCAGTATCCTGTGGCCATCTCCTCTACCACCATCGCAGCCTTTCCCGCTGTTGAGAATACCCTTGGGGAAGAAACTGAGGGGGTTATAATGTCATTGGTTACTATATATTGGGAGCACCTGTGGAAGTAGAGGTTCCCGATCATTTAAATGCTGGAGGAGTAGAAGAGACCACCATACCTGAGGAAACGTACCTCCACCAAATTCTAGGGTGTCCAACAGTTATTGATACTGCTAGCGATGGTGATCAATTCTTAGATGGCCTTTTCGACCTCTTCAGTGGGTGCATCCCATGAATTCCATATTGGATAAATATCCTGAGAATGCTAAAAGATTAACCTCCACCTTTTGGCTCAAGGAGGTCTTAGCTGTGTCGCCTAACTTTGGAGGAATGCTTACTAAGGTTGAAGTAGTCATTTAAAAGGTCCAAATACTGGCCATCCTGGACACTGGCTCCCTCAGTTAACGTGATCTCCACAAAGCTTATTAAGAAAATAAAGCTAGATCCTGACTTGGAGTACACGCATGAGTTGGAACCGCTGGCCCAAATAATACTCGTGCAATTGGAGCATACTCTTCCCACCCCATTTGAATTGGGAAGCTTATTTTATCAGCTCCTTCTGTGGCTTTGGATAACAACGCCTATGATATGTTTATTGGCACTCAGTTTATGATTGAGTACAAGGGAATAATAAACATGAAGCAAGGATACCTCTCGTTACTCAACTATGAAGTCCCATTAATCTTATCCAACAAAGAACCCAGCAAGCACAAATACTCTTGTCTGATCGAGTACCCTTTCTCAGCTATGACTTTACCTTCTTCCACCTCTGGAAATAACACTAAGAAATTGCCTGACTCAATGGATGTGAAGGATGGTATCCCTTTCTATGCTGCAGATGAGGTATTAATTAAGTCTGGTGAACAACGCGTGGTTGACACTAAAATCACGCTCCAAATACCACACCACTTTTTGTTACATATTACAAGTCTTGGGGGTGTTAGCCCCTTGGAGCCTTGAGTACTGCTCGGGATACTATACCCAGCCTATCAAAGGCCTATTACACTTCTGCTGGGAAACATAATTGGAAAAGACATAGTCATTCGAAAACACCAGGAGATTGGCAGAGGCTTTCTACTTCCAGTGGATGATATTGAACGTATCCACTCCTCAGCTCTATGGCGGATTTTGGCTTGCCTATGGATAACCTAGTGTGTACCCTACCCAATGTACATATTTCAGATGAGCTAACTCCATATGAACTAGAAAATGTTCATACTTTATTAGACGAATACAACGACATAATTTTCAAATCAGACAATGACTATGGCCACATGAAAGGCTGGTGTCACTCCATCGATGTGGGTGATGCTCATCCTATTAGGTCCAAACCTTACTGTAAGTCGAAGGTGGAAGAACAGCAGATGAGGAAGGAGCTCCAGCAGTTGCTAGACGCGGGGTTATTAGTTCCTTCACAAAACCCTTGGTATTCCCCTCTATTGCTTAACAAAAGAAAAATGGAGGTCATCAGATAGTTATGGACTACTAAAAAAAGAATAATCTCACAAAAAAGGATAGCTATCCTATCTCCCGCACTGACAACTCCCTGGCCCAACTCTCTGGCTCTAACTTCTTCTCCGCCATGGACTTGGCTAGCGGTTATTGGCGAATGGACCTTTCCCCTGAAGATTAGGAGAAATGTGCTCTCATTTGTAGTGAGGGTCTTTTCCAACCAACCTGATTACCACAAGGGTTGTGTAACGCACCTGCATCTTTTCAGCGGGTGATTGACAATATTTTGCAGGAGTTGAAGTTAACCTGTGTCATCGTATATCTTGATGATATCACAGTGTTCCCACGAACCTTCAATGAACATTTTGATCATCTGAAGGAGGTATTTTAAAAGATTATGCAAGGCAGAAATTGAGTTGAAGACTTCAAAGTGTACCTTCTTTCAACGGTAATTGGATTTCCTTAGGCATTCCATTCCATGAGAAGGAATCCAACCCATGCAAGATAAGGTTGAAGCAATTTCAAAAATGCCTCCCCCTAAAATCTATGGGATTTTCAGGTATTCCTAGAGATGACGGGGTATTACCATCAGTTTATACCCAATTTTTCCCAGATCAGTGAACCTCTTGTTTGCTTATTAACTAAGAACACCCCTTTTATTGAGGCGCTGAACAAAAGGCCGCTTTTGAGACGTTGAAACAACTGCTACAACAACGTCCTATTATGAGGCACCCTGATTACAATAAACCATTTATCCTGTTTACCAATGCTTCAGACTATGCCGTTGGGGCCATCTTAGCCTAATTAGATAAAAATGGTGTAGATCATCCAGTATCCTATTTCAGTAAAATGCTGTCAAAAGCAGAAAGCAATTATAATGTAACCAAGAAGGAGTGCCTTGCTGTTCTGTTAGCTGTGAAGCACTACCGCCCTTTTTGTATGGGACTGCCTTCAATGTGGTTACAGACCACGCTTCCCTAAAATGGTTGAAAAACATGAAGGATCCTACTGGCCAAATAGCTCATTGGGCTCTAAAGCTCCAGCATTATGACATGAAAATTGAGCACCATGCGGAACCTGTCACATGAATGTTGATGGGTTAAATCGGCTATTAGTATTTCACATGGATAATAGTGAGGCGGAGAGGTTACATGACCTCTTATTGACCCCCAATGACTGGGAGGATGATGATAAGCCTTTTCAGAAAATGTTATCCCGGCACTCCTGTAACACCAAAGTGGAGAACGGGAAGTTGTATAAACAGGTGGGGCAAAATGGCTTTCTTACTTTTGGCCCTCGGAACACATACCTGCTATCCTAGAAGCTCATTCTACCCTAGGTCATGGAGGGGCGAAGAAAACTTATGAGTGGCTTAAGGATCAATACTATTGGGATGGAATGATGGAAGCTATTGATGATGTCTTGGAAGCTTGACTTACGTGTAAGAAGCAATCCAGTTTCAAGACTAGATAACAGTATCAACCAACTACCCCTCAACAACCCTTCCACACCATCAGTTTGGATGTAGTAGGTCCCTTCCTCAGACTACTAGTGGAAACAAATCTATCCTAGTAGCTATTGACCATTTCACCAAGTGGGTGAAAGCAGTGGCTCTTCCTGCTTAAACAGCCAAGGCCACCGCCACTTTTTACATTAACACATTTTCACACATCATGGCTGCCCCAAAGTACTACTATGTGATAATGGTAAGAACTTCACCTCCATAGTAGTCAAAATCTTGGCCACATCTATGGGAGCACAACAACTCTTCTTGCTCCGTATAACCCCTCCACCAATGGGACCATGAAAGAGCAAATGGTACCTTGTTTTCCTCTGATCCTCTTCACTGGGATCAATATCTAACCAGTGCTCTTATGGCTTACCAAATTAGTTATCACCAGGTTTTGAAAATGTCCCCTTTTTATGTCTTGTATGGGCGTGAACCTTGAATACCTGCTCTCTTAGTTAAAGATATATTCTCCTCTAGAATTGAGGAGCCTTATAAAGTTATGAGAAGAATGGCTCAATGCATCATTCAACTTCAATTAGAGGATATGACCAATATAGCAAAAACAGTGACTAAAGAAGGACAGGATGCCATGAGCTCAAAGCCTCTTTACCTACCTTCCAAGTATCTGAAATGGTATTATACTACCATAACTGCATTACTCAGAGAAATGGTAAGCTTAGAATAATCTGGGAGGGTCTCTTCACCATCACCTATAAAAGAGACAACGAGTATTCTATAATGTCTTTAGCTACAGGAGTCATCATCAACTGAGTACATGGCTATATACTATGGCCCTATTTCCCCCCAACATTCTTGAAGGGGGTGATGTCAGACATTTGCCCTCTCAGCTGCAGAAAAAGAAGTTCTTGGGTCGAAATTTGCCTAAATGGGAAATGTCAGCCATTTAAGAGTTTACAATGATCCAAAAAGTGCTTTATTAAGAATAACAATGATTTTGAGAATATCAGACAAAAGACCCTGGCTGATTCTCTATGGAACCCCATTAATCGGGTTAACACCATTATGAAACCTACTAGGGCAATTAATGTAAAATTGAGCAGTCAGATTACTCCAACCACGCGTTAGACCATGGGGTGATTATTGGAAGGTGCACCCCCAACCACCATCAGGTACTTAAAAGCACCTATGTGGGGACCGCCCCTTTTATAGGTATGGCGGAGTTCCCAAGGTGAAAGCTTTTTATTGAGTGGTGATTGGTTGAAATACACCAGGACCTTACCACATGGGTACATTCTGCCCTAAAACCCCAATATCATTTTGCCAAAAAATAACTCACATTTCCTACTATCTGATAGGAGCGCATCCCATATTGCCTATTTGGAAGCCTCTAAGCTATTCTAAACCTATCCTCAAATTGCCCCTCGACCCTCATAACAGTTTAAATACTGATCAATCAAATATCTGGAATCATCGCCTTTCTTTTTACCCCGCACTTCAAAAAATATATAATTTCACATTTTATAGTAGCACTTTTTATTTATTTTATTAAAATACTTTGTGGGATCCAGCGGCGTAGCACCAGTGAGCACAATTAAGCTGGATTCCCACAGCCACCATTCTAAGTCTGAGCCTATCTCCAGCCCCTCATAAAAGTTCTCTCAAGGAACCTAACAGTTTAATAACAGGGTGAACCCTCTGAAACCCCAAGTTAGGAAATCCCAGTCCTACCTACAACTTCCTCCTGACCCCTGCATGCGTTGCCACTATCAATAAAGAAAATTCCTCATCTTATCTCTATGTTCCATTTTCATTACAGATTAGGATGAATAAGAGAAGGGGCGAGGACAAATTTTGGGCGCTGGTATACACAGGGACAGAGGACAACTATCTAGATGTCAGGGTAGCGCGAATAATGAGGCTATAGATGTATTGAATGAAAACATTATGCTAGCTGACACCTTCAAATAAGTATAATGCTGAGAAGTTAAGCCCTAAATGATGCTATGACAGGGGCCTCACAAGTTCCAAGAAGCATTTAGAGCTATCAGAAGCCTGCCTCATCACATAAACCTGGGTATGCGGTGGTGGCACACGTACTCTCCTCAGTTTGAACTGGAGGAACGCCTGGTCATGCTGAATCCAAAGTATTAGCCTCTGGTAGCACTAGATTCCTTTACCAATGGTGGAGGGAAGTCCAGGGTGAACGCTGTGCTTGGGAAGAAACCTGTGATGGACATTCCAGAAGGGTTCAAATCATATGCCCACCTGTTCCAGAAGGACAACTCTCCCTTAACCTCACCAAATGTGACTTTCCCTTTATGTTAAAGTTAATAAATAACGCGGCTTTTCCAAAGGATTAACCCATATACCCTTAAAACTAAAGGCGAAGGCAGCCCTGAAAGTTGATGTAAAAGCGATGTTCAGATGTATATAATTGTTTTCTTTTAGTTTCTGTGGTGTCACACATACTCCTGGTTCAAATCAAGTGGCGTGCTTCAACCATATATGGATTACCAGCGGCTGAACGTAATACTGAGTCCAACCCATATCCCATTCCATTGATTAAAGCCCATCTTCCAGATGAATTTGGGGTGTCAAATAATCACCAAGCTGGACCTGGTCAACGCATTCCACCAAGTTACTGTGATTCTAGGCAACAACAGTATATGAGCTTTAAGTTCCAATTGGGGTTATTCAAATACAAGCTGATGCCTTTTGGTCTCAAGAATTCCCCAGAGGTACTTCAGTGTACCATCAACAAAGCCTTAAGCAACATGATCAGAAAATGCTGCGTAGCATATTTGAGAATATTTTTGTATTCTCAAAAACCAAAGAGGAGCACAGGGGCTACATGCTGAGCATGCTGAGGCCCTAAACAATGCAAACCTCTGCTTAAAGCCATTTAAATGTGAGTATATAAAGGACTCTGTCTCTTTCTTTGGGGAACCTAGTCTTCCACAAATGGAAGGCTATATGCCCTGACAAGTTGAAGGCGGTGAAGAAATGGCTGGCTCCTATAGGTAGAACTGAAATTTAGAAGTTCCAAAAAGTGGTGAGCTTCCTGAAACATTTTATTAAAGACCTCTCCAAAATGCCACACCCTTGACCCTTCTGACAGGGAATGTGCCATTCCAGTGGGGAGATAGGGAGGAGAAAGCTTTCAAAGCTATCAAAGAGATCCTCATGACTGACCCATACTTGCTCACCCTAATGCTGACTGCTCTTTCATAGTGGATATTAACGCCTCAAAACATCATATTTGGGGCGGTTCTGCCGCACGAGGAGGAATATGCAGGAGACCAACCTGTAAGATACTTCAGTAGAAAAAGCTACCCGCTGATATAAACTACCCTGTGTATGATAAGAATCTCCTGACTATTGTATCAGCCCTGGAGTAATGATAGCATCAATTACTTCATGTCAGGCACCCAGTTACATTCAGAACAGACCACCGCGTCCTCAAGTTCTACAAGAGCCCTGATTTTCATGAACTAGCATCAGGCCCAGTGTTACCAAGAGTTGGCGCAGTATAATTCAAAATTATGTATAAGCCAGGGGAGAGAAACCTCATCATGGATCTCTTATAAGACCTGGGAATGGTATTACCAAATAAGGAACTGGATGCCTATAACATGGCAACTATGTTGCATTCAAACATATTTTCTGCCATCCAAAATGCCACTCAAAAAATGAAGGACAAGCTTTGGGCTTCTCAATGATGATCATAGTATGGGGCCACACTTTGGAAGGACCTAGAGGAGGGGATTGAGAACGAACATCACAAAAATTATTAGAAAGAGAAGGGCCTCATCCTCCACAAAGGGCGCCTGTGGCTTCCAAGCCAAAAGATCCAGGAGGAGGTGATAAGTGCATTCAAAAACCACCCCTTGACAGGACACCCAGTGACAGAGAAAACAATAGATCTCCTTCCTTTAAAGCTAATTGTGGCTGAGGATTCCAAATTTTGTGAGGAAGTACATCTCAGAATGCATAATCTGCGCCTGATCCAAATATTACAGGCAAAAGCTTTAGGGAAAATGAAGCCCCTCCAGATCGCGGAGATGTTATGGTCCTCACTAAGTATGGGCTTCATAGTGGGGCTTCCAAGACCTAAGGGTTACGATGCTGTCATAGTGTTGGTGGACAGAATGACTAAGTATGCCAAATTATTTTTGTGTACATCCAAGGTCATGGCAAAGGGAACAGGGAATTTTTTGTGAATGAGGTGTTCTCCCACCATGGCTTCCCTGAGGAGATAATGTTGGATAGAGGCCCGCAATTCATGTCACAATTCTGGAAACACCCACTGATTAATCTTCAGATTAAGCCATGCAGCTCATTGGCCTACTACCCACAGTTTGATGGCCAAACTAAGTGAGGTAATCAAGTTATTGAGAAGTACCTGCGCTGCTAAATGACCACCCAACAATATCACTGGACCAATTAGCTGAACTATTTCAATTCAATTACAATAAATTTTGCACTCGTCTATGGGAATGTCGCCCTTTATAGAAAACTACAGGTTTCACCCAAAGATGGTGGGAAACCACCCCTAGAAGTCCAAACCCAGTGGATAAAAGCTTGGCGGCCAAGATTGAGGATAGCCTGAAAATTACTATGAGTGTATTTAATGAAAGCATATAGATGCAGAAGAAGAAGGCCGATGCTTACTGATCCAAGTTACAGTCATAAAAGAAGGAGACCTGGTAATTATTAATGTGAATAACTACTTGAATTTGTTAGCTGCAGAAAATTTGGACCAATCTCCCTGGTCTCATTCAAGATCCTCCATCAAGTAAATGAATTAGCCTAATAACTTGAGTTCCCCAAGTGGTCTCATGTGCATCTGGTACTGCATGTTTCAAAACTTAAGAAGTTGAAGGTTTTCTTCCAGATAAAGCCTAAGCTAGTTCACTTGTACAACCCAGGAGAGGCCAAGTATAAGGTGGAGGAAATTTGGTCCATGAAGATTACAATAAAGGGTAGCATTGGTGCCTGGTGAAGTGGGTAGGTTACCTGGTGGAAAAGTCCACCTGAACTGCTGATGACTGCGGCAACTTCCCACAGAAGTTGGAGGAGTTCTGGAGCTGGAGGGAGCTCCTCTCATCTGTGGGGTAATGTAATGGTCAAGGCGTTTCCTGACTGCAACATATCCCAATCTTTCCCATTGTGAAGACCCAGGCCAAATGGATGATTATGATTGCTGAAGATTTTTAAAATGGCATTCTGGCAAATCAGATGCCTCAATTCCAAAATTACTAAAAACGGCAATGGGAGTTATATTCTCATAAATGGCGCTCTGGAGAACCAGATACTGCCAGATTGAATATCACAAAAAATGTCAGCGATAAAAGATAGCCTTGAAAATGGCATTATGACCAAAAAGGAGCTGCCACTTCAGATGATGCTGGACAAGCCTTTTAAAAAGGGCAATCTGGAAAATCAGATGCCGCCAAAGCTATTTCAATTAATTATAATTTAGAGAGAAAGTTTTTGACACAGTAATAGGCTTTGAGAACAATGAAAGTAAATAATAAATAAAAAAAGTTTTGACAATTGCAAAGGTGCTTGTCCCAAGTTTTGGAATGGGTAAAGATGAGGAAATTAAGGGACCAGATTTTCGGGACCATCTAGTACTAAAAAAAGGGACCAGATCCTCAGTTTACTCCTACCATCAAGAAGTTGTTCCTAGAATATGTGGAGAAAAAGACTAACTTTTCCCCAGTAATCAAAGTAAAATTAATTGACAATGTTGTACAAAGCAGCTTATATTCTATTATATTACAATAAATTAGATAAATTTGAAAGTAAACTAAATTATAAAAATCATCAAGTTAAGATAACCTAAGGGGAAATGCTCATGACCACTCCTCAGGCTTTGCCAAGGCTATTGCATTCTTGTATGCGCTTTTTAGAGGGCAGTCCCTCTTTCTTGGTGCTAGTATCATTATCACTATAGTCCAAATTACATAATTAAGAGTTATACCCACATGGATTAGAGATATTACCATAGAAGGGTTATTTGATTATGGTCGCTTACCTAAGCCATCTTGGGATAATGCTTTGTGGCAGTGTTCAGGGACCCCATCTGTCACAATATTCAATAATTCATATGAAAGGGAATAAGAAGTTTGATTATTTGAGATGAGTAAACAATTTATGCAACACATCCATCCATAATTTGACTCAAAGTTTAGATAATACCCTTAGGCAAAAGGCTGACTGCTATAGTAAAGAACTAAAAACTTTGTGTGAACCATATTGTTAATTCTTCCATTGGACAAATGCTTTTTGTCATGGCTCCATGACATAATTGAGGGAACAGAATGTAAGGATAAAGATGGCCGTCAGGAGGCCAAAGAGTTCAAGTTTGCAGGCCTCTCTGACCTTAAACATAATATTGGAAAATTGCTTTTCTGCAACAGTGGGCTCTGCTGGTCAGCAGGCAACCAGTATGAAGACTGGTCGGCCCTTGCCATTTCACCTTAGGCGTTGGGGCTAGCAGCACCAGCTGATCCCTTGGCGTGTCACCCACGCCATTTGGGGATCTCCCGGCCTACCCCCAACCAACAATAATAAACATAAACTTATACTAATGATAGATTAGGCAAAAGGAGATGTTTATTTAAAGGAAGCGCCAGGTATTTATATGTACAAAAGGGCTTCTACGTCCACCACCGACCTATTGGATCATTGCTGGTTCTTCCAACCAACCATTCTATCAGCCTTCTACTGCGCTACTCTCTTCCCTGGCGTTGACTCTCTCACCTCATCCTTCCCAATGACTGATTAATAGTTACATCTTATCCTTGGCCTTAAGTCACCAGTGAGCCATATAAATGATTATTATAAGTAAAATCAAATCTGAATTTGAAAATGAAGTTTCTTAATATGCGCCAGAAACCACTTTGGTAGCTAACTTTGACTTGGAATATCTTGGCATCTCACTGACACACATTTCAAGTCATTATAGTGATCACTCGGGGTTTTGCCTTTGACAGCTAAATTATTATATATTAGGTGCTGGAAACAACCTCAGTCGCCTTGGACTCATAATTGTCAGGTTCCACCAACATATACTAAATTAAATAACTGGATCATCCTCAGCTATTAGTCACTGATGATACTTATACTAATTTGGGCCACTGATTGGCCCAACTTGAACCTAACTTTCCAATATGGCGGAATATCAATTTGGCACAACCTAATTGGGGAGCAGCAAACCAGCAATTATTAAAACAACATCGAATTTTTAGTCAATAAGCCATTCTTCTGGGGTTGGCCTATTTCATCCCAAATTTTGCTAAATCATTGGAGGAATCTATCTGATTAAGTTTCTGACACATACCCTGGACCAATGCTGGGTACAGGTGAGATATGCTCAGTTTGGTCCTGGGAATGTGTGTGATGCTCATCCTGGCGTTACAGCCAGGGCGTTAAAGCGCACCAGCTATGTTCTTAATCTGGACAGTTACTACAGTTGTTTGAGAAACAGGGTTTTGAAACCCATTTCATTTTTTTATTACCAAGTTGAGTCAAGCCCAGTTACAATTAATGACTTGAGTTTGGTCAATTTCAAGTTACAGGACCATAACTGGTGGTAGTGTGCGCCTATAGGTTCGCTTAGGCATAGCACCACTTCTACCAATTGATAACTCATCCCACATCATTTAGGCATGTTTCCATGAGACCAACTTTCCTAACAAAAATCTTTACTAGCTTTACGTTTTTTAATATGGTTCCTTGGGCAAACCTGTGCATGGACCTCCTCAAGGAGGTTTTAACAGAGTTGGTCAGTTTATTTTATCTAAAATATCACCCATATCTTATGCACCGCTGGGCCGCCCTGGTCCCCTCCAGATCAAAGCACCCAAGCACTCCTGAACAGATCTCCACTTGGATATGGACTCCCCTTTGGGGTCCAACCAAGTATTGTGCTTTATTTTCTAGCTACTACTATATACCGCGTTGTCTACTCTTACCCTGGGTCCCTTTTGCTCTGGCATCCTCCGCGGTGCCCTGTTTCCCATCTTGATAACAACAAGTTCCTCTTAGTGGTGTGGCTGTGAATCCCGCACCACCTCTCTAGGAATGGGAGAGTTACAGGCATTCTCCTTACAACTTTATGGTATAGACATCAATGCTAATTGCTCTAAAAGATTACAGTTCCTTTCATGATGTTGACATTTTATGAGCTCTTTTAACCCATAAAATCAAAGTATGATACTTGATCACCTTCCTTGAGCATAATTAGTGTTCATCTGTGTGAGTCGTCCTGGTCTTTTTATGTTATCTTTTGAGTTAAGGATGTTCTATATGCTCTGGTTTAATTTTCTATAATGACCTAAACAATCAATTAAAATATTATTCCGGTCATATCTATTCTCATCATTCATATTAGAGTAAATTAATTGAGGCAAAGCATGTTGTTGAACTTAGAGGAGCTGGGAAGAATAAACCTTGTAGTGATAGGGTAGCTGATATTATAGTCAAATATTGTGGGTATTATATAGGAGTTCTTTATATAAGCTTAGTGGCTGTAATTTAAAAAATTTGTCCTAGAGTTTATTTTCCTCTCTCTGCGGTTCATATAATATCAGGGTGGTAAGGGCAGCTAGAACCACTCTAATTCCCATGAGCTCATTCAGTTTAGGAAAATTCTTGAGGTAAAATTTGTAGAATTATCCATTTAGTTAACCTGTGGGCACCCATGTTGTTAATAATTGTTCTATAATGAATTTAGCCGTAGTCATTTTTTGATGACTCAAATGGGCTTAGCCTTAACCCAGTTGGTTAAAAAACAATACCAAAATGATGGAGCTGTGGTTAAAATTACTGACAGTTAAGGCCTGAAAATATTGATTGAAACTGTTTACCAAACCCAATTAGGCTTGACTAACTGATAAGTGGGGATGACTTTAAGGGCAGTCGTGACTAAAATTCTTGACACTAAAAAAATATTCTGAATATTGTATTGTAAAGACTCTCAATGGTAACTCTTTTAGATTTTTTTGGCATTTTGTTAAACTACCATAATCAATGGCCCAATGAGCTTGCATAGTGATTAATAGGCATTTGGACAGAGCTGGGTAAAACTCTCTTTAAATGTTGCTTCTAATTTTGTAAAGTGAACCACCATTAATTTGTGTGTCATTCAATAGCAGTATAAGATATGAATTAGTAGGTTGCTCCTCATTATAAAGTGGGATTTCATTTCCCAAACAGTTGATTGGAAAAAGGTTACAAGGGAGGAAATAATAGAAAGCTTAAAATTTCATCTGCATTTTCACAAGAGTTAGCCTGATTAATGTATTACTTCATAGTCATAGGCTTTAAATTTTTAGTGACTATAAAGATTGTTGACATTATGGTTTTCTTGAGATTGTAGATGTCAGTCTGGATGCTCAACTATTTATATATACAGAACTTACACCATCCAGGACAAAGAAGGTACCTAAACCCTAATCCACCCTTTGGTGCAGAAGAAAAATTTAGCCCATGAGGCAGAAGATTGTTGAGCCAGCTTTCTCATCTAAGAAAGTGACCCAATTTCCTATTCCTTCTAACTCAATTCTCAAACAAGCTCAACAACCTTATAAAGGAGATTGTTCAGGAAAAAATATATTCTGACGCCACCTTCCTAGATATCTGCCATGCCTGTCTCTTACCCCATGGCACAAAACAGGTGAAACTATGGATAACAGCCCAAATTGGGTGTTTTAAGCCTTCCATGTCACAGATTGATTTTATTACTCAAGAAAGCTTGAAATCAATTCCAGGATTCCCAAGTACCTCAAAAACACCTACTGAGAATTAACGTTTCCTCCAGAATCTGAGAAACCCTAGCAATTCTGAAAATTAAAATTTTCATCCTAAATCCGCTGGGATGCACTACTCAAATGATCTGGATGATATTATTACATTTTTATCCAATTTAAAACAAAGCCCCTGGTAAGTTTTTAGTAGCTTGGTTAAATCTGACCTATGAGGTTTTAATGCTCACATATTATCCAATACTGCTCCATTCCCATATCTCACCCACATAAGTACATAAAGCAGCTGGCATCAGTAGGGTCAGCCATCAATCCATTCTTTTAAAAAATATTTAAATAAAACCCTTTAAATTAAACTATTTTCAAGGTGTTCTCAATAGATACCACTACCTCCTAATATGTTTCTGGTGCCTAAAAATGCCTGAACAATGAGTTCCATACTCTAAAATAGCTGACCACCAGGTTGTTGCGAGTAATTTGCAATTGACACAGTGAGACACTGGTATGATGACACCAAACTTGAAATTAAAAATCTCTACTGATTTGTTTGTTCTAAAAACCTATGCCAACATTACATTATGCTTCTGATGCTCATCTGCAGATCCCTGGATAGCTTTCTTCCATTTCGCCCCTCCCATGCCTTGCAGCAGCCCAATAAACCGTCTAGTTGGCCCCATCATAGCCCTTTGGCTTGTAGTGGAAGACTTGGGTGCTATGAACTACTATTAATTCAATAAGGGATTTCCAAATTCAAATTTTATGTGAATGGATGTGCCCCTGGCTTTCTGGGCATTCCATAGGGTTTTGTCAAACCCTAGGTGGAAGCCAGTCTTCCTACACTTAGCTATTAATTGAATGTAGATACATTGTAAAGAGCGTGGTTAGTCATGACTTAAAACTTGGTTCCCTGGAGTTATACTTAGAACTTCTTAAATCTATAAATTAACGGCTATAAATTTCACATTTGGCCACAGAGTAATTTCTCTTTTGCCTTGTATGACATAAATGCAAAACACAACTGAATGCTCTTCACTATTTTTGTCACATTAGGATATCACAGCTCCAATGACAGTCAGAGATGCATCAGATTGCACAGTAAAAAAGTAGTTAGAATTTGGGTACTGTAAAAATGATGCCTTATATATGCCGCTTTTTAGAATCTTAAAGGCTTTTTCACACTTTGAGAACATTGGAATACTACCCCACTATGTAGTAAATGAAATAGTGGCTCAGCTATCTGTACAACCTTTCAAAAAATTGACAGTTTAAGCTTACCATTCCTAAGACACTTATTGTCCTTTATTATTATATAACTATTCATGTGGTTACCTGCTTACAATTTAAAAGGTAGGAATTTTATTCCTTAGGTATTGACAATGTGTCCTAGGTACTCCGTCTGAGGTTTTAAAATTGACACTTGGTTAGTATATTCTTTAACTTGCTTCCGTTATTCATTTACATATATTTTTTGTGAAGAAGATGTTAAGTAAGGATCGAGAAAACACAAATATATCATCAAGATTCACTAAACAAAGCTTAATTTTCGGTCACCTAGCGTTGGATAGTCAATTGACTTGATTCCTGGCACTTGAACCGTATTCAAAATACAATCCTAACTCTGTTATTAGAATTTACCCTAAAATGGGGTTCGTTTTAATTGACCACATGACTTCTCATTTAAGCCCCTTTTGACAAATCGACTCCCTCCTATAACTTCATTGTAATATAGTTGCATATCCTCATCATGAAAGTTCTGATAAATCTGGAATGAAGTGATTTTTAGTATAAATATTATTTTATCCTTTTTATGATAATGAATTGTTTGATTACAGATATTGTTGTTTATTTGTGTAAATCTTTAGCGTAGTCTTACCTATACTAAAGGGTTAAGAACTTTATTGTGAAGTCATACTATACAGTAGAGCTAGATTTGGACCAGCCAACAATAGCCTGTGCAATTAGTGTGTGAAAGATTTACACGCTACACAAGTGGTGATTAATACAGGGAGATTGTAGTATCAAAAGAATACATTTTAAACCTCACAATAAACCCAACTCAGGAAGGGGAGTGTCATGATTTTAACCAGATGGAATACTCCAATGATTCAGCGTTATTTGGAATGATATAGCCAATCCCAGCGGAATGATTTATTGACTGAATTTCATGTTAATTGGTTCAATTGCTGGTTAGTTGCTCCCCAATTTGGGTTGAGCCAAAATTAGTATTATTCCAAGTTTGGTATTTTAGGTTTGAGTGGGGCCAATTGGTGGCCCCAAATTAGTAGAAGGATCACTGGTGACTAATAGCTGAGGATGATCCAATCAGTCAGCGAAATCAGTGGTCAACGCCAACGGCCATTCATGGTCCATTGTGGGATTTCTAGCGGAAAGCTGATGTATCACATCAGATGTTTGCTGTATGATTATCCAATGTCAGTGGATCTGACAATTATGAGTTTGAGGCGGCTGAGGTTGTTTCTGGTGCCTCATTTATTATCACGATAAGGCGAGAATAGATGTTGGCAAGATGCTGAGATATTCTGAGTCAAAGTGAGCAAACAAAGTAGTTTTCAGTGCATTTAGATCAATTTGAAGGTCAAATCCAAATTTGACATTTAATTAGATTTTTATTTATATGGTTCACTGGTTATTTAAGGCCGAGGATGAACCAAAACTAATCTGGACATCAGGAAGGATGGAGCGAGAGGGTTGACGCCAGGGAAAAGATAATGTAAATAGAGAAGAAGAAGAATAAGAAAAGAAGTGGTTGGCTGGAAGAATCAGCGGAAGAGCCAATAGGTCAGCAATGGGCGCAGTAGCCCTTTTGTAAATAGTATAAATACCTGGCGCTTCCCTTTCAATGAATATCTCCCTTTGCCTATTCTACCTTTTGTTATAAGTATAAATTTATTTTGTTGGTTGTAGTTTAAGTTAAAGGGGATCCCCAGAATGGCGCGGGTGGCACACCAAGGGGTTAGCTGGTGCTGCTAGCCCTGACGCCTAGTGAAAAATGGCAAGGGCTGACAGTTTTCATACTGGTTAGCCTACCAACTAGCAGAGCCCAAAGTTGATTTTTGACATGGAGATGACAAGAATAACAAATCTATCATTTTATATGTTAATCCTCCTACTCCTAACTGCATTGCGCTGAAGGAAGTTGAATTTCAGTATTTTCTTGATTTGAGAATTTTGAAATCTATACGTATACTGGGGAGCAGCTGAGAGAAATTAAACAAATGTTACTTTAAGGATTTCAGCTCTTTAAAAACAAAAAAATCTAATCAAGTACCTGACCTATTTATTTTCAGCAGGATAAGGACAGATGATCTAACAATATAAAAAAAATCAGATACTGAGTCATCATCAAGTACTACAGCAAGCTAATAGTTTATCTCAGATGAGCAATATCTCACTGGGTAACTTAAACTACAATTCAAAATTCACAATTGACCATTTTTCGCCACCACTATCTATTTATAAAGGTGTCAATTGGAAACAAGCAAAATGTGGAAGTGTTGTGGGACCTGAATAGACAACTTACCAGTTTCCAGGGCGCTTTTTATACCTTTAATAACAACCGCAACCTTAGAGTGCAGATATTGCAATGACTGGACAACCTTTATAATCAATTAAAATAGAGCATTTTTTCTCTAGGATAATTGGCTATGGATAAATGTAAGGCCACCAATAAATGGATTCAAGGCATGACTCAACTTGGAGAAAGAAATTGAAGGTACTCAAGTAACTCCAGGTGACATTAACTGACATGCTGAGGCAGTTAAACATAATTAATATACAAATCGCAGTCTAGTACTAAAAAATATACAAATCGCAAATGGGGTCGTTGCACAACACTTGGGAAGTAACATCAAGGCCACTATTTACCTCCAGTTAGAGTTCTGACATATCAAAGATTGGCAAGCAGCCATGCAGTGGGATATTGAAGGATTGAGAGGATTAGTCCAGGTGCTCCAACAAGATAATTAAGATCTCATCCAATCAAACAATGAGCTATACCATTAAATCTAAGTTTTTTGTACTTTGAAGGTCGCCCACAAAAATGAGCTGGATGAACTGCGCACTAGCATGCATTAAGCACAGAGAAACCTTCTGGGAGTTATAACAATTCAAACAGCAGTGCCTTGGAGAGCAGGAGAATAAAAACATTTATGAACAACATACTAAAGGTGAATTATATGATGGTAAATGTTAGTGCCTTCAAAATCCGCGTCCACTACTTAACTAGAACTACATGGGGAAGAACATTTAAAAGAAGAGGATATAAAAAATGATGCATCAGCCTACACGTTCTTTGCCAACCTCATTATTTACTTTATATCCTTCTGCGGAGATGCCAACTCCTGAACAAAGTCAAACCTGTGGTAGCAACCCAAGACTTGGGTATTTACTGCGTCAATGATATCTATTTTTAAATTTTATTTGATTAAGGCTGACCAGTGGACGAACACTTCTGATAGACAAACTAAAAGAACTTATATCAGCAAGAGGCACCCCAGAGAAGCAAACGCTATCTCCTGTTGCCAGCTGGAATGCCAAGAAATGGAAGGGGTTTTACGTGTGAAAGGGCTTGCGCCACTATTGATCATGTATGCAGGAAAGGGTCTGAAGTGATGAACCAAACTAGAAACCAGGATGAGACAAACTGATGGCGATGGGATGGTAGGTACCCAAACAACCATTCTTGAAAGTGGTCCACAAGGTGCGACTGGAACTGACGTACAGCTTCCTGGAGGGTGGGAGTAGAGCCTGAGATAGCATCCAAGGCAACCGTGTGGATAGTCCACATAGTGATTGCAACCACTAAGGCTTGGAGGGAAGGTGGTATAGGGGAATTCAAGGACAAGGCGAAGATGTCCTTTGATAGGCTGAAGGGACGTGATTGATCCTGGCGAAAGAGATGCTGGACCTCATGCCAGATCGCTCTTGATGGGGGGCACTCTTCCAGGCGGTGAACCAAAGTTCCATACTGGTCACACATGACACAAGATGAGTGCAAAGCATTAGAGCTTTCAGCAGTATGGTATACCCATTTCAAGCAGTGCACACATGGGAACGAATATGTGGCTGCAGAAGAGGGTGGTGGGTGTACTTCCAAATGGCTTTCTAGATATCGAGGGAGTAGGAGATGTCCAACATGTCCAGGTAATCCACCCTGGCGATGACAGGGAACCTATGGGGATCACATTGTTCAGAACGGCTTGGCCTTGTACTTTCTTGGTCAACCGGGGATTAGGGCGACCCCTCTGGGCGGTGTGCCTACTGATGCAAATCCTCCACTCAGCACTCCGCATGGAGAGGTTAATTATTTTGAAGTGGGACGACGTCCCATGCGGGCCTGCAGCAGAAGGGTGTGAGGCAAAATACTTTAACAGCGAATGGTGGTGGGTAGGATTTCTGAGACCCAGGGCATGGGAGAAGTTGAAGTGAGCCGCGCGTGACCAGTGCTGGGCTGAGATCGTTGAGTTGATGACCATAGTAATCCAGGTGCCAAGTATTTTGGCAGCATGGGCCTCAAAGTTTAGCAGGCCCATACCACCACTATGGCGAGGGCCAAACATGACATCCAGGTGCACTGGCGGTGGGAGGCCCAACCAAAGCCACCCTTGCGGAAGGGCGTATATTGACTTGAAGAAATTAGGGGAAAAAGCGATGACGTGGGCTTCAAACTAAACTTTATAAAGGAGCATAGAGTTGGCTATCACTACCCTGCATGTTGGGGAGGTTTGGCGGGCTCTGAGGGAAGCTATGAGTTTCATAACATTGTCCAGTATATGGTGCTCCATCACCATTGAGGCGTACCCTCCCGCCTCCAGCCACACCCACAAATGGCATACAGGACCAGCGGTGGGTCTTGGCTCAAAGGGAAGCACAAGCGGGGCGGTTTGGGGTGGGCGGGGTAAGCGAACCTGTGAGCAAGCTGCTGAAGCAGGAAGGAAATGGGGCGCAGACGACCAGCGAGCTTGGTACCTACCAAGGAGAATGATTTCGGCTTTGAAGGCGTTAAGTGCAGCGTTAGTTACCCTGGGGTATACCTGGATAGTAGATCTGAGCGCGCGTGCATCATGATTGTCAGACAACTCAATCACACAATCATCAGCAAATGCCAACATCTTGACTGGCGCTTGGCCTTGCACATGGACACCAGTAAGGTTGGCATTTACATTGTGAAGAAGTGGGACAAGGATGAAGTTATACAAGAGTGGGCTTAGAGGGTCCCCTTGGAGTAGGCCCATTTGAGGGCGAACTACATCGGTGAGGAAGTCAGGGCCACGCACAGCCATTGTGGCAGATTCCGTGAGCAGCATCACCCAATTAAGAAACGATGGGGGAGGTGAAACTTGCGGATGCAGGCTTTGAGGTGTTCCAGTTGACTCTATCATAAGCCTTCTGCTGGTCTAAAAAACAAGTGCTCGAGAAACCTTGGATTGCAGACGTTTGCTACAGTATGTATGTTTTTCCAAATAGACCGTTTGGGAATGAAACAAATTTCTCAGGGGAACTGAGAGCAGAGGCAACTACCCCTAGGCGGTTGGCCATGATTTTAGTAAAAAGTTTTGTATCTGTGTTAGTAAGTGATATGAGGAGCCAGTTGACTAAGTCCAGCGTATCCCCTTTCTTATACAGCATTATCGTGTAGGCCTCTTGGCCCCCAGGGAGGAGGAGCATTTCCATTAGGCACTGATTCATTGAGGCAAGCAGCAAGGAGGAAAAATAACTGAAGTATTTTTTATAGAACTCATAATGAATGCCGTATGGACCTGGGCATTTCCTGTATGGTGCACTGCAAATGGCAGACCATAGTATGTCCTGAGAAATTAAACTCATTAACTCTGGATAGCGGGGAATGGTGCAGATATGTGAACTTTTGAGAAAATCATCAACTTTGGCCAGTTCGACTGGATCAGAGAAATAAAATTCTGAGTGATAATTTTGAGCTCTGACTGCCACTTCAGCTGGAGTATCTGTGACGGAGTGGTATGGCCGCCTCACCTGTGAGCAGGCCAGGCTCTGTCACAGTGCAAAGAATTTTCAAATAAGTAAGTGGAGCATGTGTCACCCGCCGTTATATTCTTTGCCTTATACTGCACACAAACTCAATGTTTTTGTTGTCTTACCAGTGCGTTGAGGTGAGCAGACACTTCTGCCCACTTGTGACCCAAGCCGGGCTGTAGCCTGCAGCAGGGACATTAATTTCCAGGTGTTCTTCTTCTGCAAGCGTGCACAAAATGACTGCTGAGGCAGCCCTAGAGTGACGTGAAGAGATGTGGCATGCCTGGCGGATGGTGTTCACTTTGAATTCTGATTAGGTAGAAATAGGGTCCACACATAATAGTGTGGTAAATTCCAGAGCCAAGGTTTTGGTGTCCGCCCATGAGGAAAACCTGGGCGACGTGATATCATCTGGACGGAGTTTGCACCACTTTGGCGCCTGTGCCACTGGGTGTGACAAAGAAAAGGAAATTAATACCATCCTGTGGTTGGATAATTCGAGTTTCATCATAAAGTGTGCAACTTGAGACTGAAATTTCAATGGTGCAAGAATAAGGTTAACGCAAGACATAGACCTCAGCTGACCGTTGTGCACATGGGGACGAGACATGTTTGTGAGAAGTGGTGCATGATGCGGCAGAGTATCAAATAGCCCCAAAGTGGCATTTAGAACGCGAGATTCTATGTGCCCCTGCGGGGGAGTAGGCGATGAAGGCCAGCGGTCAGTGGCTGGGTTGATCCAGCAGTTTATGTCGCCCACCACAAACAGGTCAGGGGGAAGCAGGAGGGGAAAACAGATGAGAAGAATTCCTGACAGACTCGTGCACAGGTTGGGGCATATATGTTAATGACAGCGTGCACTTTGTCATCTCACAAAAAGTAAACAACAAGGACATGGCCATCGAGGTACAAAGAGGACAAAATAAATTTAAAATTATGGGTCGCTCATATAAGCACCCCACAGTGCGGCGACCAAAAGGAAAGGGAAGGGAGGAGCATGATTGCTCATGTGTCCTCTGCACTGCGAGGACAGTGGGTTTTTGAATGGAAAGGATGTCCATGGGTAAATTATTATTTCAAATACTCAGTTTCCTAGGCTGGGATGGCGTGGCCTTGAGTCCAGCGATTTTAACGTCCCTATAGTAAAGGCTCCCCCCATCACACCTTAGGTGCGAGGGGAAGGGCACCCATGCCCTTTAGCCTTCTGTTTTTCAGCACGTCGCTGTATGGTATTTCAGGTATTCTGTGATACGTAGTAAGTGTCAGTATGGGATGCTTTTGCAGTGGGATTGGCTTTGGCTTTTGCCTTCTTCTTATTTCCCCCATTTGTACAAATCTTTGGCATGATGTGCGCCTGTGGTGCACCATCGCATGTAGGCAAAAATTTCATTAGGTAGATTGGTGGGTGACTCAGTTTCAATCAAGGCTTGGTAACATTGGCTGAGTGAATCTGACTCACCCATCAGGTCCTCAGATTGGATGGCCCAATCTGTTTCGTGGATGTATTTGTGAGCCGCTTCCACAATGAATGACTTGATGTCCTCTTGGAGCTGGGTGGGCGGGATCACAGATGCGGCTGTAGCCGCTGCCTTGGCTGCCACTTTGTGGGACTGCTTGGTTTTCTTACACTCCTGCGGGGACACAAGCTTGACTTGAATGTAGCACCCTGGTGCACCCCATGGGAAGGCGGCGTGTCATGGAAACGGCAGAATAAGTTTAGATTCGCCTGCCAGTTGGGATGCATAAGCATAAAAAAGCAAGCCAGAATGCCAGAGGCATTGCCAACTGAATGACTTGGTATGGAGCCAGGTAGTGGGAAACAACGAAGTGTTGTTGCAGCAACATGGTGAGTATGATCCCACTGACGAACCACACTGAACCCACTCCTGACCCAGGGGGTCTTGCTGCAGGGGGTGGAATCACTGAGATGGTCTCAATAAGATCCTCAACATATGGTGCTTTCTCTACCAAGGTGGCAAGGAGACGGATTCTCTCTTGCAGTTGGTGGACATATGGCCACAAGATTCCCATGTATTGCTGCCGGAAGTTAGCAATCATGGAGTTAAAAAAAATATCAGACTCGCTGTACCCAATTGATGACGGAGGGGCCCATAGTGACCAATAGTACTTGTAGAGCCCCTATGGTGTATAGACTAATGGGCCACCAGTGAAATGCCATTATAGAAGCGGTTGGAATAAAAAATTTTACTTTTTTTGGAAAATTTTTTATATAAAAGAAAAGTGAGAAAATTAACCAAAAATTTCTCAGTGCTATGCAACTGATTAAATAGTGGTCAATTGGGATATTGACAAGATGGGATCAGGTCCCACAATTTTGACCTAACCGGCGAATTGTTCAGGAATGGGTGGGTTTATTCCTTGAGAACTGACATCGCAAAATTTGGCGGTGGGCCGAGTCTCTGTCAGTTCAACCTCAAACGTCCAAACTGGGGCTCAGCTACATTTCTGACAGCTGGCACAACGGTGTTTGGCCCAATGAGTGATAGGAATCCCCCAAGGCCACCCCACATAGGGACAGGTCCATTTGGTTGGGAATGGGTTCAGGACGCCCAACCTACCCACACTCAGTCGCTGAACCATATATTCAGTCAATGGCAGCACATCAGCCACAACACCCAAATTGCCAATAGAGGGCTTCAAACCCTCATCAATGGCGCCTGATGTTAGTTCTATTGGCTTACTGATTGAATTGGAGCTGTCAGGTGATCCAGCCAATACCTCAGTTTTCATGCATTCCCAGCCATTTGAGATACAGCCATCAGCCAGATTGCCACTTGAATTAGATCTGACTGATTTCAATTTGGCAATCTCGTCGCAGATTTCGCTAATTCCCCACAACAGTTCTGCCAAGGTGAGTGTGGGTACTGGGGGTGGGATCCAAAGCGGGAGAGCTGTTACCCATTGCTCGTCTACTATGTGAGCGATATTGCCTTGAGTAATGAGGGGTACTGCCATCCTCTTCAGCATCTTTTTATTTGGGAATGGGAAGATGGCCCAATCAAGAGCCAAGGTACATTCCCCGGGACTTACATTACCCATTCCTTTTTCTAAAGGAAGGACCCCCCACCAGTAAAACTACACCTGAGCCACATTCTTGTGTGCTTTGGGTAACTTGATAGCCATAATCGTCACGATTTATTGGGGAGGGCGGGGAGCATTTGGGGTGGGATATATGAAAAGCTTTGACCAGGTCCATGAAATTTGCGCAATCATGTGCCTTGACCCAACTATTTTTGTAAGATGGATACCCTTTCCAGGCCACGAGATATTGGACTGAACGTTGCAACTTCTGAAATGCCAGGATGGCCTCTACCTCAGCTTCTTCCCCATCATTGACAACAATCAGTTCCAGGTCTGGGGGAATTGCACCCTTTAAGGGCAATAGCTGAGAAACATGGAAAGCAGGGTGCTGCTTCCAGTGTGCGGGAAGCTTCAATTGGAACGCCCCATTGCCCAATACCTCCTCCACTAAATGGGGACCCAAGCGCTTACTGGCGAACATATGGGAAGGGGTTTGAATTCGCAAATGATGGGTATCAAGCATGACATAAGAACCCACTGTAAAGTCATGACCTGGAAGGCGCTTACAATCCACGAATCACTTGTAGTCATTGATGGCTTTGGTGAGGTGTTCCCGCACTAAAGCTTGAGTCAATTGGATATGGGCAGCATGATCCGTGGCAGCTTGAACCTTAGGCTGCAAGCATGGCCCAACCAAAAATGAAGGATTATAACACAACGTTGCTTTGAAAGGGGAAAACTCCATGGACGCGTGGGCCCCATTATTGTAAGTGAATTGAGTGAGGGGCAAGTCACCCACCCAAGTATCCTGCGCTGCTGCAGCATAGCAACGCAGGTACTGTTTGAGGACTTGATTAACCTGCTCGGTCTGACCATTGGACTGGGTGTGATATGCCATGGATTGACAGGGGGTTATTTTCAGGATCAATAGGAGTTCACTCCAAAACTTCGTGGTAAACTGTGTATCCCGGTCACTAATGATCTCCTGGGAAGGCTGAACATCAAAAACATATGGCGTATGAAAAGATGGACAGTTTCTTCCAACGTAATCGTGGAAGTACAAGGGATAAAAAGGGAAAATTTTGTGAAATGATCCACCACAACCATAATCGCTGTGAACCCATTAGAACAGGGGAGGTCAACAATAAAGTCTATGGTCACCGAAGTCCATGGACCTTCCGCCTGCTGTAAGGGGTGCAGGAGACCATTTTTCTGGAGCGATCTGACTTGGCCCTAGTGCAAGTAACACAATTGGCGATCCAGACTGGGACCTCTTTGGTCAGTCCCACCCAATTTAAGGTTCGCTTGATCAGATTGATGCATTTCTTGTTACCAGGATGTCTGACTGTGGGAGGATCATGACGTGTGTGGAATATGTCCGATCAGAAGGAGGGGGAACCCAAATGTGAGAACAGAAGTAGATGAGTACCTCTTCTAAGAAGTATAGTGAGTGTTTGTGACTCGAGTGAACCAACTGCTCAACCAACTCCACGCCCTCAGGGAAGGACATTTGACCAGCTAATACTTGAGCCAATAACGGGGCGTTGGGAGCTAATGAAATAGAGGAAACAACGGGGAGAACGATTGATAGAACTTGGGTGGCAGGAATCATGGTAGTGAGATCCACTTCCTCAGGTTCCAAGGGACAGTGAGCAGGACTACAGCTTAGAAATTTGGGATGTACGTTGAGCGCACCTTTAACAAATTCGTATTTAGAATTAAAGCTGCACAGGTCCTGATAGGTCTGGGCCTGCTGGTGCGCCAATTTTTGGGGTTTGTGGAAATACAAAAGGGCCTGGTGATCCGTGCAAACTGTTAGCTCATGGCGGGCACCCTGCAACAGATAACAACAATGAGTTAATGACCATGCAACAGCCACCAGTTCCTTGTCATAAATGGCCTAAGACTGCTCCATGGCTGTGAATTTTCAGGAGAAATAAGCGACCAGATGTTCTAAACCATCGTGCTCCTGAAGCAACACCACACCCACTGCTACCAATGAGGCATCACATGTGACGATATATGGTTTGGTAGGATTGGCATGTTTCAAAATGGGAGGAGACACGAACACCTCCTTGATCAATTCAAACGCCTGCTGGCATTTGGGTGTCCAACAAAAAAAATGGTACGTTCCTCCCAGTAAGGGGGTGGAGCGGTGCAGCCAACTGGGAAAGTGCTGATGAAATTTTTTAGAAAGATGATAGTACCCAAGAAACTCCAAAGTTGTTTCTGCGTAGTTGGGGTTGGCCATTCTCAGATCGCATCTAACTTGTTGGGAGGGATAGCGACACCTTCTTTAAGAACCAGGTTTCCAAGAAAAGTAACCTCCTCCATATAAAACTCAAACTTGGAAGCTTTGAGGAACAGCCCTGCTTTATGCAAGGCGACCACCACTGCTTCCAAGTCAGTAGCGTGTTGCTCAGG
The DNA here is from genome assembly GCA_022478985.1 of Massospora cicadina. Lineage (NCBI taxonomy): Eukaryota > Fungi > Entomophthoromycota > Entomophthoromycetes > Entomophthorales > Entomophthoraceae > Massospora > Massospora cicadina. The sequence continues at coordinate 76,792 of JAKSZP010001554.1, forward strand.
AGTTGGGGAATGAACCAGGATATCATCAGTGTATGCAATTGCACAGGTAAACTGGAGATCACTCAGTACATTGTTGATCATTTGTTGAAACGTAGTGGGAGCATTTTTCAGCCCAAAGGGCATTATGCGAAATTAAAAATGCCTCGCTTCATTTGGATTGTGGTTAACCATTCCTGCCCTTTCATTACCCAAATTTTTTGGAAGCGTTCACCAGATCCAGTTTAAAGAACACACGGGATTTGGCAATCGCCTGGCTGATTGTCTGCTCCAGGGGCAATGGGTAGGGATCAGTAACTATTATTTTGTTCAAATGACTGTAATCCACACAGGGGCGGAGATAACCATCTGATTTTTTAGCAAAAATGATGGGGGAGGCGACGGGTGAAGTCTCCTTGAACATCTAACCTTTTCTCAACATATCATCCAACCAGGTATTACGTGCAACTTCTTCCTCCGCTGTATGAGGATACAACGGAAAGTTGATGTTCACCAACTCCACGGTTGTTCAAAAACCCCCAATTATACTTAAAGTGTTTAGGCAGATGCTCTGCCTTTTCCATGTCGAAGATTCTCCAATATTGCATTAAGCTTTCAGAAAAATTGGACGGAATGCCCGCAGAAGTAACCAGGGTGGTGATATAGCTGGTTCCTTGTGTCTTCTTAAGGGTGTTGATCAAAGGGAATTCTCCCTCCAAATCATCATTGGTGAACAACAACATATTAGACTCTAAATGAATTTTCACATGTTGTTGGTACCACCACCCCACACCTAAGATCACTGGAAACACCAAGTTTGGCATAGCCAAAAAATGATCGCAGAATTTAAACTGGTGGAATGAAAAGGGTACCAATCAGCGAATGATATATGAAGACTGATAAGCAGATGAGGCCACCATTACTGAGGAACCCAGGACCATTTCCAGCTTTAGTTGTTGTGCCAACTCAACACTCATGAAGATCCCCGCTGCTCCAGTATCCACCAGAGCTTTGAAGGAGACATGGTGCGGACTGATACTGATCTTCATAGGTACAAGGAAATAAGCAAAATTCTGTTTATTGGAAGATTCAACCAACTCATTGGCAACCGAAGAAATAACGGGTATATTGGGGGTAGGGTTGGGGTCCATTGCTGGTGCAAAAATTGGAAGTACTAGGGTGGAGGAAACGATTTCCTCCATCTGGGCTTGAACAGAATCATTAATAGTCGACTCTGAAAATGCCAACTCGGACGCAGGAGTTATGGCAGGGTTGGTACCCAAGTCTACCGCTAATTTGGAGACAGGCGCGTCATCTACATCTTTGTTGGGTAACCCTATCATAAAATTCTCCTTTTGATAATGGGAAACATGGTGGGGGAAAGCATTGATAGTAGTTGCGGTGGCACATATTTGATCTACTGATCCCTGAATGGTAGACCAGGCCACATGATGAGCGGAACCCAAATACAAGCACAATCTAAAAACTGCCTGAAGCATATCAATAGATAGACCTGACGTGGGGGCTAGTTCATGAAAGGTAGAAATCAAAGAGACCAAACTAGAGGCTTCGGCCATGGCATAGATCAGTCTGAATAAGTGGTCTGATTGGGACACAGGGGGTTTCAGGGTGGCTGACACTACAGCCATCAGTAAAGTGGAGTCTCCTGCTTGTGAGGAAGAACATAAAAGACCTCTCACACAACGGCGGGCATCCCCATCCACAGCATCTAACAACGTGAGCCCTTGTTGGGCATGCGATAATGCAGAGGCGTTGTTGAGTGCAATTGCTGTATGCATTTGCACTTCAGCAAGTGTATCGAGCACCTGATTGGCGATCTCTTGTGAGGGGACACTCGATCTTCCCTCTGGGCTGGAGGAAGTAGGAGGAGATGCAATTCGCACATCTTGGGTGCTTGAAGAAAGTTTCCCAAGGTAGAGCGGATAATTCTTCCAAAGTCAGTAAGTGACCAAAATGAACAACAAACAGCAAAGAACTGATTGCACATTCATTTGGTAGATAGTAACCACTGCGGCGCCCAGTTCAAAAACCAGGGCAGAAGTGACTGAAAATAATAGTTGGCCGATTATGTCATGGAAACAGCAGAATAAGTTTAGACCGTCCTGCCAGTTGGGATGTGTAAGCACCCAAAAAGCAAGCCAGAATACCAGAGGCATTGCCGACCAAATGACTTGGTATGAAGCCGGGCAGTGGGAAACAACGAAGTGTTGGTGCAGCAACATGGTGAGTATGATCCCAATGACGAACCACACTGAACCCACTCCTGACCCAGGGAGTCTTGCTGTAGGGGGTGGAATCACTAAGATGGTCTCAATAAGTTCCTCGACATATGGTGCCTTCTCTACTGGAGTGGCAAGTAGACGGATTCTCTCTTGCAGTTGGTGGACATATGGCCACAAGATTCCCATGTATTGCTGCCGGAAGTTAGCAGTCATGGGGTTATAAATCCAAAAATATCAGACTCACTAACCCAATTGATGAAAGAGGGGCCCATAGTGACCAATAGTACTGGTAGAGCCCATCTGGTGTACAGACTGGTGGGCCACCAGGGAAATACCATTAGGGAAGTGGTTGGAATAAAAATAAAATTTTAATTTTTTTGGAAACTTTTTATATAAAGGAAAAGTGAGAAAATTAGCCAGCAATTTTCTCAGTGCTATGCAACTGATTAAATATTGGTCAATTGGGATATTGACAAGATGGGATCAGGTCCCACAATTTTGACCTAACCAGCAAATTGTTCAGTAATGGGCGGGTTTATTCCTTAAGAACCAAAATTACAAAATTTGGCGGTGGGCTGAGTCTCTGTCAGTTTGACCTCAAACTTCCAAACTGGGGCTCAGCTACATTTCCAATGGTTGGCATGACGGCGTTTGGCCCAATGAGTAATGGGAATCCCCCAAGGCCACCCCACTTAGGGATGCGTCCATTTGGTTGGGAATTGGTTTAGGACGCCCAACCCACCCGCACTCAGTCGCTGAACCATCCATTCGGTCAATGGCAGCACATCAGCTGCTACACCCAAATTGCCAACAGAGGGCTTCAAACCCTCATCAATGGCACCCAATGTTAGTTCTATCAGCTTATAGATCAAATTGGAGCCATCAGGCGATCTGGCCAATACCTCAGTCTTCATGCCTTTCCAGCCATTTGAGGTTTGGCCATCAGCCAGATTGCCACTCAAATTAGATCTGACTGATTTCAATTTGGCAATCTCATCGCAGATCCTGCTAATTCCCTGCAACAGTTCTGCCAAGGAGAGTGTGGGTACCGGGGTGGGATTTGCAGTGGGAGAGCTGTTACCCATTGCTCATCTACTACATGATGTGAGATTGCCCTGAGTAACGAGGGTACTACCATCCTCTTTGGCGTCTTTTTATTCAGGAATGGGAAGATGGCCCAATCAAGAGCCAAGAGATGTCCCCCGGGACTTGCACGGCGTCAGTGTCTATAGCTGGTTCATAATGGGCGTCTGCACCGCTCATTGCATCTGGGATGATTTCATTTTGAGTAATGCCCTCCTTGGTGGGGCAGGTATGGGCCTTGTGGCCAAAAGTGCAACAGAAGGTGCAGATAGTAGGCGCGCTATCCACGGTGACCCAGAATGGATGGGATTCTTGCCCATCAATATCCACAAAAGCCGTGTGGGGGATTTGGGTCAAATCTTCTGCAAACCTGGCAGATGGGGTGAGAACAGCAATTTCTTTGCCTGTGCACAGGTCCAGCATGAGCGTAAAGCACTGCATCTTGAAGGATTAAATTTCCCCATACTCTGTTGAGCCCAGCCATTAGGTGGTGCTCCAGCATGGCGTGCTTAATTGTTGTAGGTAGGAAGTCGATTGTTATAAAAATTTGATTTGATTTAATACAATGAGTGCATTTCATGTTGACTACCCATTGACCATCTGGGAGGTCCTCCACCACCCACACCTTTGTGGCTTTGTCTGCCGCATTTTTGTTTTAAAACCCAAGATCCAGCCAACCGCAAGGCATGGAGTGTGGTTGATGTACACTGCATTTTGGAAATGGGTGTGTAAATCTCCACAAAACTTCTCCCAAAGCGCCATTTGTTGTATATCCAGGAAAACTTGCACCCCGTGCTCCACTGATGACAGGGGCTATGAGTGCGGCGTATTGATGAACTGGTTACATCTTGTTTACCAGGCCAAAATTTTGGGGGAAATGCTAACCGCCAGTTTTTTACTATTAACTTTATCTAGGCCGCCGGTGTCACGGGGCGTTTACAAAGCTTGAATGGTGCAGGGCCACTCCTGTGGCCTTAACTTTGCTCGCCCAACTGCTACCTGACATTGGGTGCACACTAATCTCCTCGATGAGATTATCAAACTAACCTAGACTTGAATTGATTATGTTGAAAAAATGTTTGCAATGAGAGAAAAGTTTTGCATCAATGATATCTAGAATAAAAAGAATTATACTTAGGGTTTAAAATTTAATATATTTAATCTTACTAAATTTGAAAAGCATGTAAATATGTTATCCTTTTATTGAAAATTTATAAAATTACCATGCATGGAGAAGATGAACTTTTATAAAGCCACTACCATTATTATCTGTTTAATGACCATAGTTGAGATCTGATTATGCCCTACTTACCCAAGGATCATTGTACCTATGCTGTTGTGGAAAGTGCAGTTCTATAAGAGTTTAGATCGTAAAAACGCATGGCCATTTGGAAGGCAGAACTCATTTCCTCCCAGTTTAAGGTGAATGAGACCATTATTGAATTTTCTGATCAATTTTACCATGAAGTTCAGGTGTTTCTGGGTGCTAGAGACATGGTGGATTTTGCCATTAAGATTGCGTTTTAGAATGCCACTAAGATTTCGCTAGAGTTGCACCATTCTTTGTTTCCAGCACTTGTAAAAAAGTTCTAAATATACCATCCATTATCAAATACCTGAAGAGGTCTAAAGTTACATTTGGACCACCTAAAGTGGAAGCATAAAACAACTGGCCCTCATAAGTTAATGATATTTCAAGGGGGACCATGAAGAACTTCCATCCCCATCAAGGAAATTTCAAAAGTCGCCACAACTTGTTGAATAACTAGCTGAATCTGTCAGTTAAAAACAAATGGGCCTCCTACCCTAAGCAACGCCCTGGTATAAATCTTATGACTATTTAGTAAGATAAAAACTATATAAGGACCTTGGCAGTAGAAGGGGGACGCTTTACTGCCTCTATCATACAGTCTTGTATCACAGTTCTAAGTAAGATTTGAGTCAGCCACAAAAAAAAAAAAAACTGATAAAAAATCTACAGTAATGGCCATTATTAGAAATCAACGCGCACCCATAGAATGAGAGGGACAAGAAATTATCTAAAACCTTATGCCACTCAAATCTCTGAGAAAAACAATTTGGTGTTACCACAGAGTCTCAACCCTTACCTCATCTAAAAAGAGTTAAGGTTGCATTGCAAATTGAGACTTTGAACACCTACTTACCTGATGTAGGAAAAATAACAAGACTATGATTAATCAAGTTGACGCTACTTTCAATCTTGCAATAAATGAGGATTCGCACTATCTTTCTGATTTTACCTATATCAATATTATATTAAGCAAAGTTCAGGCTCAAGCCAAGGTTGACTTCAGCGCCCCTGTAAGTTTTATATCCATTCAGTTTGCAAATTGGTCTATAATAGCTCCAATTATAGCCCACCATCAACGATATGAAATAGATGTGCCTAAGAGAACCACAAGTGAAGGGGTGTATAGCGCGTTATCAATAAAATTTGGCTTGTTGCAGTTTAGTGACTCTGGTATAATACTACTAAATGTTAACTAACAATTTCTTGTTGGTAATAGCTTATTTAGGTTTTGTGGTGACGTTTTAAACTAATAGTAAAACACTCTTACTATATATAGTCCAAATATTGTCCCCTCACTATCCAAAGGATATATAAACTTCCATAACTCACAGTCATAATTTATCTATAAGTTTAAGTAATAGTATAATTACTGTCTTTTACCACAAATGGGCCAAAAAAATTTCTCCTCCTACTCACCATTACTGAGAATATAGGAATTCCCTTTAAAGCCTTCAAGGACTGTGTTATAAACCCAGGAGAACAGTGTTTGGTTCAACTAAACTAATCTAGAATTACATGAAGGGGTTAAAGAAATCTACTCTCCTTGGCAACAATTGAGAGCTGGACCTTTTGCGGCTCTTAAAATAATCTTTTCTGGCCATAAGGAAGTATGTGTATTCCTCCAACCTAATTAGCTTCAAAATTTTTGTCAAGAGAGGACAGATGATTAAGTTTGTACATCTTACTACAATTTTAAGAGATTTAGGAGGTAAATGAGCTCTGAAATTTGGCAGAGTTGAGCCTACCTGAACCGCCCTACCATATTGTGAAGTCATTACCATGGACAACTCAATGGATTAACTGAAGGACAGAAAGATCAAGCGATTGCACTGATACAAAAATATGCGAAAATATTTGTAGCAGATGAATATGAACTAGGATGCGTTGTAGGGATTAAGCATCACATTATTACTGGGAATGCATGACACGTTTGATTGTGGCCAATATGGATAAGAAAGCCCTTGACAATGAGGTGCAAAAGAGAATTGGGGAAGCTCATATGTCAAAGGATGATTGTCCCCTCGTGCAGCTCATGGGCCAGTCCAGCACTCAGTTAAAAATAGATGGCTCTAATAGAGTTGTTATATATTAATAACGCTCGAATAGGATAACTAAAAATGATTCTTCTTTTACCTCAGATAGATGACACTTTGGACCAATAAGGAGGAGTTAGATATTCTACTGCCTTAGACCCTATCAGAAGATACTGGAATATTGAACTGCTTATGAAGACCAGGAAAAGTGTTCAATTATTACCTCTCAAGGGTTGTTCCAACCAACTCAAATGCCCTAAGGATTTTGCAATTTGCTGCCCACCTTATAATGGGAGATGGATATAATCATGGGAATTTAAAGATGATTTATGTTTTAGTTTACCTCAATGAGATAAATATGTTCTCAAATCCATTCACCTAACATTTAGTGCACCTGGAAGATGTTTTTTGGAGGTTAGTCAAAGATTTGGTAAAAAAAACCTATTAAGTGTCAGTTTTATAAATCCCAGATGGAGTATCTGGGGCACATCATTGACATTTGAGGAATATGACTACAACATCAAAAACTTGATGTCATCAATTGCATGCAAGAACATGAGAGTAAATGGGATATCCAAGTATTAATTAGATCATTCAGGTATTACTGCCAATTTTTACCAGGATTTCAACAACTTTCCAAGCCCTTAATACATCTACTTCAAGAAGAAACACCTTCAAAAGGTCTCAAGAAAGCAAAGACTCTTTCAACTGACTAAAAGATCACTGACTGAAGCCCCAATTCTGAGATATTCCAACTTTAATCAGTTTTTTATAACGCAATCTGACAAATCCCTCATGGCTATATGTGATTTACACTCTCAGATAGGGGATGACTGAGAGGAGGGCCCAGTGGCCTTCTGTAGTCATGTCTTGGACAAACATGAGAGCAGTGACATGGTGTTGATGCAAAGATACATGGCTGCCATATATGCCTGTAAACAATTTCAAGTCTACATATTTTTGACCAAGCTCAAGATTGTCACTGATTATGCTTCCTTTTGATAGTTATTTAATCATAAAAACCCTGAATTTTGGTTAGAAAGGTGGGCCTTGGAATTACAGGCATACAACTATGAGATAATACATCGCTCAGGACACACTCGTTAAAGTACTGATGGACTCTCACAGCTGCCTATCATAAGGGCATTGTTAAATTATGGCTTTTTGACGATTAATTTCCAGAAGTTAACTGACCAGGTTTGTTTATGTGCACAATTTGCATTTCTTGATAGTATTAGATAGATGGGAAACAATAGTATGAAGGCTATTATTTGTAATTGAATAAATAAACCCATAATTTGGTGATCCAACGCTAAACTTGGAATGATCCACAAAATACTTATTATGTTGGCAATTAGGGTCTTCTTCCCTATCACGGCTGAACTTAGTCCACAGCTCAGATTCAGAGGATCTTAGTCTTAGTTCCTGTCACACTGAGTCGGCAGAGATCTACTTCAGGGTCTGCTTCTCTTCTAAGGATATCTAATCCATAATATTTATCACACAAAAGAGTCCACAACTATTTTACTACAACAATAATAGCTGAAAATGAATAGAACTTGATATTAAGTTAGATTTAGGGTAAAGTCTGAACTGATTTGCTTTCTTATTAAAAAATTAGAGAATTCATAAGGGGAATTCAGCGCTCAACTCCTTGGTTGGCGCCTCAGTCATGAAACGGCAGCCAGTGCTGTTGAATTTCACTACAAAGTCTCTACTGGAGATGGTCTTCTCCATCAGTCTAAGGTTTCCTCCGTTGGACATCCCTGAGACCTGAAAACGTAAAGAGCCAGAAAATGTGTCCCTAACATTCCCACTTAATCACAAAGAACCAACCACATTTGGCTAGTGACCTGCTTAGGTAATGGGACTCTTTACCCATTATATCAGGTCACAAACCAACTGATTGATTCACTAGTTGCAGATGGCATCACTCGCCTCACAACTGCTGATTAAATTCCCAATCAATTGGTGATAAAACCTGACCAATCCCAATGTGTACACCTAATAGCTAATCATTGATCAACTATCAGATGCCCCAAGTTTGTTGGCAACTCTGCCCAAAGTGATGTTAAGCATTTGTATGGATCAAACCAATGGATCTGAACCTGGCGGATTAACAAAAAATCACTGGACATTATTAACCCAAAATTGAGGTCAAGCTATGTTTATTATTTTCTAGTGGGACCTATCCCCTAGTGAACCAGCAGATAACCTAGGAAGCTGGAACGGTGGGCAAAAATCCCATCAAGCATTATCTCTTTTATGGATCAACTAAGTGAATATCGAAAATAAAGAATTACAGCAATGAAAAACCTACTTTCTGTTACACACTGAACTGACTAGTGAAAACATATAGATTCAGAACAGGCAAGTGTATAAAATTGTGGGGAATGACTGAATATTATACTCCACCACCCTCAGGTTATGAAGAATAAACATGTAATATCATTGCATCCTAGGCCATGGAGGTATAATTAAGACCTTAAAGCTAATCCAACAAGGGTTTTGTTTGAAATTAATAATGTTTTATATTCAAGTTTTATTGATAAAATGCAACTAATGTAAAGCACAACACCATACAAGCCCACTACTACCTATCATTTGATTAAGCCCTATTGGCTTGGAACACAGTGTTTATAGATAATATAGGACCCTTTCCCACCAACGTTTTAGACTTCAAATACATCAAAGTATCAATTGATCATTTCAATAATTGGTAATGAAGCTCAGGCTATCAGAAGTCTTGGGGCGATATCAACTACAAAATTTATAATATAACAGATAATGCATTGACATAATTTTGCAAGTTATCCTCATGGACAATGCAAAAATTTCGCCTCTAAAGTCGTTCCAAAGATAAATGGGTTAATGTGAATTTACGGAGTTCTTGCTATCCCTTACCATCCTAAGACCAATGGAATGGTGGTTCATGGTATTGGTACCTTAGTACAAGCCCTTCAGAAGTTTACCTGCAATTCACATATCAATGGGTATTATGTGGACTTAAATGTTATTGCTTATATCATCAGTTACCATAACAGTATGGGAAGTTCATCTTTACAAGTTTTGTACGGTTATTAATCTGCACTACCGCCTTTGTTACATTCAATCATTACTAATGAGGATGAGTTTAAACCAGATGAGTATTAGTTATGCTGGTGAAAGCCTTAATTAGAATCAAGACCAAAGCTTATGTGGAAGCTCTGATTAAGAATTAATAAGAAAGAGAGAGATGAAATACATAGGTTCATGGTGGCTAGAATTGCATTCAGCAATTGAGTTACTTAGTGCAATAGTTATGGATTTGGTAGGAAGCATAAGTTAGCTACTATATGGAAAATACCTTATGGTGTACTTGACCAGGTCGTAGCCAGATCATACAATTTTTGAAGCTTGATTGATGATAGAATGGTTAAATACGTTAATGATCAATTTATCTGACTTTTATTACAAACTGTATTATTGTCCCATCACAGATAGATTGAATAAATAAATTTAAAGGGGAGGTGTTGTATAATCAACTTACTTGATTTCTGAAACTCAGATCAAATTATAATATTATTCTAACTCCATTTTTAAATTTTACCCTAGTATGGGCTACATTGTAGTCAACCCTGATATTTTCCATTTGAACCCCTTTTTGACAAATTGACTCCCTCCTATAATTGAATTGTACTATAGTTGAAGTTCATCATCATGAGTTCCCCAATAAATGCAGGATTAAGTGATTTGACTATAAAGGCCATCCATTCCAGATAAAGGATTGTTTTCATTGTCAAATATTATTGTTTAATAGTATAGATCTTTCATTGTATTCTAGTTATTACTAAAGGGTCAAGAACTTCATTGCGTAGTCATACTTTATGGTAGAGCTAGAGTTAGACCAGTCAACAATAGCCAGTGCAAGTAGCATGCAGAAGATTAGCGCACTACACCTAGTATGGTGTCTATGGCTCTTTGTAAAGTAGCTGGCCGCTGCAAAAGCCCTGGTTCATGCATGTCAGGTAGTATAAACCTTAAGACTTACTAATCACGCCTTTTTCTAATATTCCTTGAGAAGATTAATCTTCCAGTACTTACTAATGAATTATATGGCAATAAAATACCTAGCGCCTCCTAATTTACCCAAAGCATCATTCAAGGTAAAGAATATCGTCTATTTGTAATCCTAATTATCTTGACAATAATGAAACTCCACCTGGTTGGAACCAGTCTTTCTTGATGATAAGCATGGGACTGACCCGCAACTGCAGGATGGAACAATCATTACTTGACGCAAAAATCGATCAAGCTCTTTCTGCACAACCTCATTATTGGCCTGGATATGCCTTATGGGCTGAGAACGTATGGGTCTAGAATCCCCATTGTCAATATATTGTTATATTCCTCTTGCACACCAAAGGTCTTAATCACTGGCGGCAAATATATGATCATAGCTAATATTAAGCCAAAATTTTTCTTTTGTTGATCTGATAATCCTTCTAAAAGATCTCATGAAATATTTTTGCATGCATCTTGAACTACGTTGTTAGGCCAAACTCTGCTAGTCCTCCAATGGCTGTGATTTACTGAACCTCTAGTTTGGGTATGTTGTAAATCGATGAGTCTTGACTACAATTGCACAGGTAAATTACTTTTTTATAATAAAATAAGGGTAAACTGTATGGATAAAGTAAACTCCAAAAAAAGAAAATAATTTTTTTATCATCAAAGGTTTTTATTGAACTTCTTCTAACCAGCTAGCTGAAAAAAGGATCCTTCATTTTCTATTCCCATCAAGATAAACTATACAGTAGAGTACCAAGCAGTGCATTGGTATTCTGGAAAATGGTAAAAATCATTGGCTTGGAATTTGGGGACAAACCCCTAAACAATTATTTTTACGCCAGTGGGGAAAGAGAGAAAATAAAATAAAGATGATTTTTTATGACGCTAAAAAGCCTTGTAAATCGATACCAAGTGATTTTGGGATACTGCCAGTGGTGTGGTAAGAATTTGACCCTCAGTAGCTATTCAGCTACTTATAAAAACGTGGGCGCGTGATCAAGGCAATCCACCATAGCTTAATTTGATGAATTATAAGCGGCGAGGCAATCTCCCATAAATTAATTTGATAGATTAATCTCAGCATCAAAGCCCAAGAAATAAGAACCTTAGTCTAAAAACAAATTTAAATAGAAAAAGAAGTGAATGGTTGGTCATACCAAATCATGACAGGACACTATATGTACATATGCTATTTTCTGTCCCTTTCTTCATGATAATCTTTTAGACAATTAAGTTTTAAAGAATATGCAAATTTCTTTGTGGACAAGGATGGTTAGCCCGGGTGTTGTGTGGAATCAATCCTCAACTTTTTCCAGGGAGAATAGATCTTTCTTAATGATCCGTTAGGTAACTCAAGAGACAACCCAGTACTTACACCTTTTTGTTTCCCAGGAAGCAGCCCACAGCTTAAAGAAGCTCGGAAAGAAATACATCTGCTTTTGGAAATGTTGGAGGGAGAGGACTGACCACAATATTTGACTTATCAATTTTGGTTGGGGACCATACACATTGGTATATGTTACATTATAAAAAATACCACAGTCAGTGAGCAGAACCTTGTCTTCCTAAGAATTGTGTAAAGGCAACAGCTGACCAAGTATCTTAAGAATATTATACTCATAGTTAAAATAAGCTCCATAGAATTCAAGGATTTTAATACCAACTATGAATTGAAAACTGTTACTAGGTAATGCTATAGCCAGAGCGCTGATTTTTAATGAGCAAACCTCATTAGAAAAGTGCTATATGCTCCTTTGTTAGCAGTATTTTCTGAGCCAGCCGTTCCATATTGTTGACAGTGGCAACATTAGGAGCAATATTTAGTTACATTACCAAAAGATTTATAATTACATTGGATGGAGCAATGGCATTAACTCTCGCACAAACTAAAGTCTTATTACAAGTATATCAATATATGTGCAACTAGAGAAATTTTTATAATGAAATTGCGTTTAATGCAAGGATGGCGGAAGTATCAACTTGATTAAATAGTCTTAAACTTTCCTTTGACGTCAAGTAAATGGGTATAAAAAAGTCTCCAAAGGCAAAACCATTTTTCTCATTCATTACTATTAGGTCATTGGATTCATCAGTTTCCCCAAAACAAAATAGTTCTGCAATTCAAGAAGCATACAATTTAAAATACTTTTGCTGCCCTTCTTCTTTAAACAGCACGTTGCATCCAAATTACAGATAGTACATTTCTTAAAGATCATCATTAGAAAAAGAGGATAACTCTTGGTTAACACCTTTGTCTCATTTTTATAGTGGTATAGATGAGTTTCTGACAATAGAGTATCCTTCATCTATTGTCTATTGCCTTTTTCATGGTTTTCGTTTCTCCAGGAAAAGTATACAGTTTATGTCAAATGCTTCTTTTGGAAAATTGGCGGCATATTGCCCCTTGGAGTCATAAATTCAGCGGGTCACTTCAACAACTCCCCATCAAGGTCTGTTATTTCCATGATGTGGATAAATATCTCCTACCTTGTTTTTAATGTAACCTGGTCTTTACTTAGATAGGTTTACATGAGTTTCTATGTTAGGGAGCCCAAAAGTGATCTCAAATTGTTTAAGTACTTATCATGGCAGAGATGCCCAAAAGTTAAGACTAAGGCAGGTAAAAAGTAATGTTGCATTCCAGGATAGTCCTTAATATAATCTTGAAGGGTAACTTCACATCAAAGTCTCCCCTCGCCTTTGCTCCCAACAATACTGGGCTTAATAATAAAAATGGTCAGAGAATTATTGATTTTTTCTGTCAAGAGAGTATCTATAACTCTCCAGTCCCCTGATTGGCTGTGCACTAAGCACTGGACCAAAGCAAGGAAACTCGTCATCAGGGCTTACATAAATATACCCCAGTAGAGGGATCTGGAGCTAAGAAAACATAGGGCTAGGGTGTTGAGCACAGTGAAAGTGATAATATATCGAGAGAACAGAAAAACATGGTAGTGCCCCAAAGGGCCGTTCATAACTGATTTTTGTACAGGGCTAGAGTGCACGGGTACCTGGTTTGGAGGGAACCATGTAGTCCCAGCGGTGTACCTGAGGCTATAATAAATTTAAAAAAGATAAATTGGCTAACACGTCACTAGACCTCCTCAAAGAGGTCCACACACAGGTTTTACCACGCCAACATATAGAAAACGTAAAAATGACTATGGGATGTATTAGGAAGATGACCAATGAGAAACGTTGGTCTTGAGAAAACATAATTAAGCAAACTAAGGGAATTAGGATTGGCGAAAGTGGTACTAAGCCTTGGTGCATCAATAGCGCATGATTCTGTTTGAAAGGGAGACATACTTTGAAACCAATCTTACTCGAGTGATTATTTGAAGCTGAACCTGACCCAAGCTCACAATTTCATAAATCAAATGGGTTTTGAACCCCTTTTCACCAATTAGCCAAAATGAGCCACCATCATTTAAAATAAAACTTGTCCGTTTTAGCACAAGAGTCAAAACAGGGGGCTGAGCTTTAAACATCTCACTTGTACCAACCTGGCATACCTACCTGTACCCAGCGTTGGTCCAAGGTGTGCTTAAGGTCAGGAAGGTCCTGCAATTTGACCCTTTGGACCCCCTGCCTTCCATCCTTGTCCCTGCTGTTGGTGCCTTTAATAAGGTCATGTAAACATAACATTACCCTCTCCTCTTTTTCGGGCTCTACCCCCTCTAGGGGCATTTGCCAAGGAGAAGTTTTTGTGGGCAGGGACCAACTTTATGGCAGCAATGGCTTATCTGTACTTTAATCCTGCAGCCTCATGGAAACGCTTGTGGAATGTTAGAGTTAGATTTTGGGCATGGGCGCAGTCACACACTGGGACCCAACTGTTTTTCGCTGCATCAAATACCTTCGAGGATACAAGATACATGAGTCTTCTTACCTGACAAGTGTCTAAAATCTCCTCAAATTCTCATTCTGACGCCCCATCCATGAGACAAGCCTTGGGAGTCTCTGGAGGGGGGCCCTTAACAACGTGAGCTTACGTTCATGTAATACTGATAAGATTAAAAAATGAGGGGGAGATCCAACTGATATGAGGCGTGGCCCACCTTTTTGACAACGTGGTATGGCACAATCCTCTTTGGTCCCAGTTTTTTGCATGGTTGGTTGATTATGATGTTTTTGGCATCCAACATCAAGTAATCCCCTTCCTTGTACGCTGGTCCAACCCGTCTCTTACCATCAGCGTTCCCCTTGTAAGCCTGAATGGCCGCATCTAAATTCATGCTCACCCCCTGGTGTACTTTCTTGATCATTTTTGCAAAGTCAACCACCGCTTCCACATTGAATTTACAACTGGGCTTCATGTTGAAGACGGGATTAAAGCTATATTTGGTAAAGAATGGGGAACAACCTATTGATGAATGTTGGGCGTTGTTATAACTAAATTGGGCCATGTGGATATCGGAAACCCAATTTAAATGATCTGCAGCAGTGTAACACCACAAGAACTGTTTGAGGCACTGGTTCACTCGTTCAGTCTGCCCATCTAATTGAGGGTGATAGGCAGTTGAACGGCAAGGGCGAATCGTAAGAGTCTTGCACAACTCTTCCCAAAAGATGGAGGTAAACTGGGGTCCTCAATCACTAATTATTTCTTGAGGGACCCCATGAAGAGCAAACACATGAGTAACAAAGAGCCTAGCAATCTCAGCCGTGGTGACCGTGGTTCTGCAGGGAATAAAGTGGGAGAACTTTGTAAAACGGTCCACCACCACCATGATAGCATTGTAACCATCTGATACAGAAAATTCTACAATAAAATTAACCAATTGAGAAATCCAAGGCCTTTCAGCCTTTTAAAATGGTACCAACAACCCTGCTATTGGCTGGCGATATGGTTTCATTTGGTTGCAGACTAGGCACTCTTTACAATACCTGCCTACATGAGCGGCCAATCCCTTCTAATTGTAAGTGTGGCGGATAAGCTCAAGAGTCTTTTCCTTCCCAGGATGACCAATGGTGATTCCATCATGATTGTCCTGGATGATTTCCAGGCGAAGTTGTCCAGCGGGAACCCATAAGCGCCCCTGAAACCACACCATCTCATCCTACACGTGATAACCTCTGGTAATGTCCTCCTTATTTAAGGCGCTCTTGGAAAGGACCATAGTATATTTGACCAATAAAGGCTGAGAAAGGACTATCTTTCTGAACATACCATATTCCTCCACATTTTCCAGAGGAGTGAGCGCTAACCCATTGTAAATGGAGATGGAAGTTGAGACACAATCTTACCTGGTGGAATCATTAAATGGGTATTATGCACCTCAACCTCCTTAGGATCGGGAGTTAGTGCAGGGTTGCGGCTCAAAGCATCCGCCAAACCATTCTCCTTGCCCTTTGTAAACTCATAAGAAAACGCAAATTGGGCAAGGATCTCATGCCAGCAGGTTTACCGTGGGGTTAAGACATGAGGTGCGTGATAGTACAGTAAGGCACGGTGACCTTTATGTACATGGAAGGGTTGGGATGAGCCATGCAAGTGATGACGCCAATAGGTCAGCGCCTCAACCACTGCTAATAAATCTTTATCATATACGGCGTAGTTTAACACTGGAAGAGACATCTTCCTATAAAAATATCCCACCGGATTCTTAATTCCATCTTCGCCTACTTGTAATAGGGCCGCCGCTATGGCGAAGTTGGAGGCATCTGAAGCAACAATGAACTCTTTATTGGGGTCAACATGGCGAAGAACTGACGTGGACAGCAAAGTACACTTATACTGCTTGGAAAGCATTTTGCAAAATTGGGGACCACTGGAGTACTTTTGCATCACTCTCCTTATACAAAGGCGCTGCAACTTCAATAAGGTTACATATGAACTTCTTAAGGAATGCACACGTCCCCAAAAAGCTCCTCAATTCCTTAACACAAGTTGGAGTGTGCCACTTGTGAATCGCCTTCTCCTTGTCGGGAGTTAACATGTTCCCTTGGTCAAACATGACGTTGCCCAGAAAGGTGACCTGGGACTTAAAGAATTTGCACTTACTTATTTTTAATGTGAGGTCAGCTGCCTTCAAGCGCTCCACCACCTGCCAAAGGTGTGCAGCATGGGACTCATTATTAGGGTAAAATACCAAATTATCACCCATGTAAGCTACCGCACATACCCCCAGCAGGTCCCTTAAAGCTGCATCAATATGGCTTTGAAAGATAGTAGTGGCATTTTTAAGCCCAAAGTGCATAACCCGAAATTTGGAAAATCCCTTTTCTGGTATGGAATGCGGTCAGCCACTCCTGGCCCTTTTTGATACAGACCTGATTGAACGCATTTTACAATACAGCTTGGAGAAGACTCTCACGTTTCCCACATAGCATGCAATCTGGGATTCCATTGGGATGGGATACAAGTTTGGTATGTAATGTTGTTGAGACTTCCATAATCTATGCATGGGCGTAAGGTACCATCGGCCTTCTCCACAAAGAGAAGTGGGGAACGCACAGGGGAGGTTCGCTGAAAAATAGCACCTTTGGCTAACTGTTCCCAAACCCACACATCTAAGGCCGATTCTTACTGTACCATCAATGGATAAATTGGGGAAGATATATGCACCAAATCAACTGTGAGCTTTAACTCACAATCAAACTCCAAATGATTTAGTAATACATTGGTCAAAGCCGCATCAAACGAAGATTCTAACCCCTCCAAACAAGAAGGTAGGGAAACTCCACTGAGGGCTTCAGCAACGGTTAAGACTGAGAGTGTGAATATTGGGCCAGTGGGACAAATCTCCCTAAACGTTGGCTTCAGCTAAAGGAACAACCAACTCATGGCCATCCTTTAAAGTTAAGGATAGGGTATTTTCTTTCAAGTTAGTCCTGAAGTCAAACTTTCGCCACCACTCTACACCCAAAATAATGGGGTACAAGAGAGGTTTTTGATAGCTTAAAAGTGGTCATACAAACAATATTTGCCAACTTGATAGTCCACTAGCCCCATAATTTTCACCGTTTAAATATCTTGGGAAGCCCCTCCTCAAACCATACCACCTTGCAAGTAACTCAGCTTAAAGTATTCGTCTAGGTCTTGGTCAATAAAATTCTCAGAGGCTCCAGTATCCACCATAATATTAGTGCTGATTTCCCTAAAGGGGATGAAAGGGTATCAGTCAATAAAAATATCCTGAATGATCTTTATTAATAGCAGAAAACGCCAATACTTCGCCACCGAACTCTTATTCAGGGTCTAGCATCCCCCCAGGGTACGTTTCTGCATTAAAGAAAGGAGAGATATATTTGGCCACTCTTACTACTGAGGTCACATATCCCACCATATCTTCAGCAACTGCATAAACGTTTATATAATGTAACTGTAACATCTTCTCCACCTCCTGGGCTCTGAGATTATGGTTGTGGTCAAGCGTGGGTTCTCTGGGGTGATCTGATGCAGTGAAATGGGTCCATATCTGAGCCATATGGGAAGAGACATGGCTCAGTAGTATATATGGAAACGTCATTATAAAACGTGTTTTAGGCCACAAATGACCCTATATCTATTTTGACGATGGGTTGTATGACGTTATCCAAGGCCAACACCACCAGGTCCTTCATTGATGATCCTGCCTGCACTGTTCAAACGCGGTGCCAAAGAAAAAATGATTTGTTGATGTTGATTTATTAAATTCAGCAAAGTTTGAGGAATCAACTCTTGGATTGTGAAGTGTCCATATTCACCAATTATGGGCAAGAAGGGTAAGTACTTTTTTGGTTGGAGGTAGTGAGAATAAAGCCAGAATGCACCAATCCTCAGCAAAATGTGAAAACAGTTTTGAGCCCCACCATGGCTGTGGCCACCACTTGCCGCACACCATTTGCACTTCACAAAAGTCCCATACGGAAAAAATACATGTATGTAAAATTAAGGGGTTGGTCATTTAATGTCAAGAGAGTATCTATAACTCTCCAGTCCCCTGATTGGCTGTTCACTAAGCACTGGACCAAAGTAAAGGAACTCATCATCAGGGTTAACATAAAGATACACCAGTAGAGGGATCTGGAGCTAAGAAAACATAGGGCTAGGGTGTTGAGCACAGTGAAAGTGATAATAAATCGAGAAAACAGCAAAACATGGCAGTGCCCCAAAGGGCCATTCATAACTGAGTTTTGTACAGGGCTAGAGTGCACGGGTACCTGGTTTGGAGGGAACCAGGTAGTCCCAGCGGTGTACCTGAGGCTATAATAAATTTAAAAAAGATAAATTGGCTAACACGTCACTAGACCTCCTCAAAGAGGTCCACACACAGGTTTTCCCACACCAAAGTATAAAAAAGTAAAAATGACTATGGGATGTATCAGGAAGATGACCAACGAGAAACGATGGTCTTGAGAAAACATAATTAAGCCAACTCAGGGAATTAGGATTGGCGAAAGTGGTACTAAGCCTTGGTGCACCAATAGGCATATGACTCTGTTTGAAAGGGAAACATACTTTGAAAACCAATCTTACTTGAGTGATTATTTAAAGTTAGCCTGACCCAAGCTTGCAATTTCATAAATAGAACGGGGTTTTGAACCCCTTTTCACCAATTAGCCAAAATGAGCCACCATCATTTAAAATAAAACTTATCTGTTTTAGTGCGAGAGCTGGAACAGGGGGCTGGGCTTTAGAAATCTCATTTGTACCAACCTGGGCATACCTAGCCTGTACCCAGCGTTTATCCAAGGTGTGCTTAAGGTCAGGAAGGTCCTGAAATTTGACCCTTTGGACCTCCTGCCTCCCATCCTTGTCCCTGCTGTTGGTGCCCTCAATAAGGTTATGTAAACATGACATTTTTGTTTTTTATAAGTAGGATGGTCATAAATTTATCCATTTTTGGTGGCCACAATATCATGACTACCAAATTATTGAAACGCTGCACTTTTGAATTATACAAAGCTTCAGTTGTCTTTAGGTAGTTAAGGCATGATCAAGTCACAGCTTTGATCATATAAACAGTATATCATCGTGGTCTCCTTTAAAAGATCATCAACTCCATGCATAGTCATTTTGTACATACTAAGGAAAATTGCAAATTCTTATGCCAAATGAACTAGGGAAGGTTGTTTGTATTGATATTCTGGAAAGGTTGAAATGATAGTCTGGAGGTGCGGTTCCAAAAGCAGTTTGTGATGGCCCAACATTAGGTCCTGGATTTATGGTCTCAGTAAAGTGACTCTGATATTGAGCTTTAATTCCTGATGAGTGAGGTAAAGTCAGAAATGTAGCAGCTATTGATTGTTGAGGATGACTAGGCGTGGCTTGGATGGATCCTACTTCTGAAGTTTCATTCTTAAAACAAACTAGTTCTCCCTTGAGCTGAGACGCTTAATTCATATTTACAGCTTTCTTCATCATATATAGCATCAATACATCACTCCCATGTAAAAAAATCTCCCATTTTCGTCACAATTGGCACTTAAATTGTATCAACAACGCAACATCAACCTTCAATTACCATAATGAGATTGGAGTTAAGCATTCTTCATTTTTTGGTCTTTGACAGAATTCTGTAGTTCCTAAGTTATCTGAAAGAAGTTGTTGTTTGCTTGTAATACACGCCAAATTATTGTTCATGGAGGCGCAGTTTTCTTTCAAGATTTTAATATCTTTGCGCTTAGAATTGTTTTAGCGCAAAAGAATTATTAGTTCTCCTGGAAGAATCGTAGTAGTTTAAGTGGTACTGCTGATGTGTTGGAAAGCCACTCTCCTTTCGTGTTAGTTGTATTGCATGAGCTCTTTCTTGAGATCAGCCTGTTAAACCTCAGTCCACGTGGTGTTAGTAGCATCACCAAACTCCTTCTGAAATTGATTTACTCCTTTTACCCATTAGAGGGTAACTCATCTCTTATTCATAGCTTGTCGACAGATTTGATTATATTATGGTTCAACTGAGAACCTTTTAATCTAATGTTGTTGAGTTTGATGACTGATTATGTGGTTGGTGTTGACCGCTTGCTGTACTCCTTGGAAACTAACTTCATTTGGCCATGTAAGGAATGCATTGAATCTACATGTTGCTGGTTCTGGGTAAACACTTCCTTAATAAAGGGATGGTGTCAGAAAAATGGTCATTTAAGAATTTTTATGGAAGACTAAAGGTAGCCAACAATATTCCCCAAGGTGATTGATTTTGGGAAAACATCTTATGGATTTTGGTTCAAAATGTAAAGTCTCATAGTGTAGTATATATTTTTATTGTTCTATTAATATAACAGTGCAGGAGTAAGGTCAACATCTTTATGATTGATCTCTGGTCTTGCACTATAATATTTTGCAATTTTTGTGTATCTAGTCTCCAGTAAAGGTGTATGAGTTAAATCCCATGAACTGAGGTGTATAGCTTAGTCTAATTTCGGTTTTGGCCAACTGTGAATGTCTTGAAGGGCTAACTTAGAACACAATTTAGCGTTTCCTCTCCTAGCATTCTTCACCTGTAATAGAATTCATTTTAAGGTATACAAGTTTGTATAGTTTACGTTTTGAGTATAGCCCCCTGTAGTGAGTACCAGAAATATAGTAAAGCACATGCAAGCTACTGCATAGGTTGAGTTCTTTCGTTATATTATATTTCTTCTCTGACCACTGGACTGTGTCCCCTGAAAAGGTCCTAAATATTTCAGGTACCATATAGAAGAGCTACACGGTATCCTATTGATATGTATCCTGGTATAGTAATCTCTATGTGGGGAATGACTTCCAAATAATAAAAAAAATCAGGTAATTGGAGTTACTTTATCAAGATAATAGAAGAAAATATATATAGTTGACTACTAAACTAAAGAGAAAATGATTTCTTGATTTAGGAGTATAACTGAAAACAAAACAATGACTATAAAAATGCAATAGGTAAGGGGGTGGAAGGTGAGTTGGTAGGGCATATGGCCAACATCCTGAAGGTTGCAGGTTTGATTCCCACCCTTCACACAATGATTGGGTTCCAGCCAAAGGAAGGTATTGGCGGTTAGTAGGTCTAATAACACAAAAACCTTACCCATGACTTAAACAAAAAATCTGAAGCCCAATCCGGAGGTAGAAAACTTTCTTTGATGGAGTTGACCCTGCTTAGGTTTCATGTTGACACTTTCTTTCTCTCTCTCTTTTGGTAATGTCTGTCCCTTAGTTAGCTTGCCTCGCATATTTAAAATGCAATAGGTATAATGGTACCTCTTTTTGAAAGGAATTTATAAAGGGAAGAGGGAACAAAGCATGATACTGGAATGACAGAGGGATCTGATTGTGAAGCAGATATTTTTGTGCGTTTATAACTAATTGCATGCATTTTTGAAAAGTATATGTCCAGATTATTAGTGTTAAAGTTAATGAGAAGTCTCATAAATGAGCTGATTTAACAGATAAATAAAAATTATAAATCCTGAATCCCTCTTTATTCTTAATTTTTGAAGCAGGAATTTCCATTTTACCATGAATTTTTATATCTCTGACCCAATTCTGACACTTTCTTTCCCATTTTCCAGTATCCCTTTTCATATATAAGACTTTTCTTATATTCATACCTTGTAACTTCAAGGGTAAAGATCGACTCAAATTAAAAAGTGATTTATTTTTTGCAAAGGTTAAATTGGAAAGCAGCCAATAATGGCGTGTTCCATCATCTCCACCACCCCCAACTCTTGCAACAAATTTTTTTAATATGATTCTTTACTTCAAAGCGCAAACTAGGGAATCTACAACCCTAGAAGAGGATGCAGCACCCTAGGAATAGCGCTGCTAACTCCTAAGCCCAATTTTCTATTAGGGTATTTCTCTTACTTTTGAGGATATTGACATATTTTGTTTCCTTTTCCCATCTTTCCTTAGTAGAATCAATCATCAATATGAATTTGTTTTAGCTTACCATTTATTGTAAAAGCATTTTATGTATAATGGCATGCATTGTGGCCAACAAGCATGTACTAAAATGGCTGATCCCTTTTCTGATAGAGGACTTCAGGTTTGTCATGAATTTTGTAATATAAATTATTGGGAGGATCAAGATGGTGCACTAGGATATCAATATGGTGATTTCCACTCTTGATCAACTGCCTTCATTTATTTTTCATTATTGTGAGTTTACAACAAGCTGAAGTCTAAACATTATGCATAAAACTTTAACTTAATATATTTCATTATCATTGACTGACCCAACGCCCAACACCTATCCTAAGCCCTCTCAGACTGGGTGGCCTAGCGACTGCCCAATCCTGGGTCACATAAAGCTATCCCATTCCCAGTCCCTCGTCCTAAGCTCATGGTCAGGATGCTGCCCTAGCAAGGTTTCTTTACAATTTATGGTATGTAAGTGGCCAAGAAATTCACTTTATGAAGAAATTACCTGAGGATGCCTACATCTAGGGAGCCCCCTTCAACCACACCTAAAAGTCCTGTAGTGTAAAACTAGAATTACAGATGAGCAAATAAAACGCTTTATTTAGATTTGTTGTAACCCTATCTAAGGTGTCCAGAGAGCCTATAAAAATTAGAAGGAATATTTGGGTAAAGAATAGGGTGTGGCATATTAGAGCTAATTGATGCTGCTGCACAGAAGCAATTGGAGGACCTTCACAGCATAAGAAGGTACAGTAGGCATCTAAAAATTAGACTAACTAATTTATAGGGCTATAATTGAATTAATAAATGATACTTCTATTAATGTTGAGGAAGTGGCTCAGTTTTCGCTCATTGGGATCACTTTGCTCCTAAAGCTGAAAGTGTCTACTAATCATATTGGTCGATGAATTGTAGTAGTTCATCATAGCATGCAATTTATTGTGTATCATTTCTTTTTAATAAACATATTCCTTTTGGTTGGTTGTTCTTAATTGATTTTCTTATGCTACCGTTTTCTTGTCTTCTTCTTGTCACTGGTCAGATCTTCATTACTAGATACTTTATTCAATTGTACACATTGTAATTCAATTGGCGTTTCAGAATTAGTATCATCCATAACTTATTATAATGAATGAATTAATCTATGTTGCTGTTCAGTTGGTGCCCCACTAATCAACAAATTGATTTAAAAAGTTGATAGTCCACTGGCAATATAGTTCTGAGAAAAGCAACTATATAATACTAATCAAATATTAAATCTCAATTATACTCAACCCCAGCAGTTGTTGCTAGGCTCAACCCTAGCCAAAGCTGACCTTAGCTCATGGAAATCTGACATTTCTCGTTACCAAGAATTGTCTAAGGGTCCCAATTTCCCTAATGATTTGGAGGAAGAGGTAAGTATGAGATTGAGGAGCTGGCTTTTGGTGCAAGCCGCGCCTGCATCAATGCAGCTAAAACCTCTCTTTTTGACCCTAATTATCCTGAAACCTGCCAGCGCATCAATTCATTCACTTGTGTGCTGGCTCTCATTACTTTTGCTGATCATCAACTTGCTCAATATGTTGAGGCGATGGACACCTCCGGCCTCATTAATGAAGAAAACCCACAATTATACCTCCTTATGCCACATGTCGCTGATGCTCCCACCCCAATTCTATCCACCATGGTCCACCAGCTAAAGTGGGCGCCATAAAAAAAGTCTCCCCTAAAGCTTCTTCCCCTCCTGATATGGCTTCATATGCTGTTAGCTGAGGTGCCATATTAGGAATTTTTTATTCTAATAATATCTTTATTTGGACCATTTTCACATAAAGATTTGGACAGCTCCCCCCTTTGGGTTGAGCCTCACTAGTGCTAAAAAAAGAACTGCCTAAGGGCGAGCATCTTGCATATGTCCAATATCCTCCTCCCCTTCCTCAACAACCTTTCCAATTTTGGCAGCAGCTAACCTTAGCAGCATACCAATGGACCCCCTGTAGTTGTCATATAATCAGACATACGACTAGTTAAAAGAATGCCTCAGTGGCTAATAGTCCAAAATTTAGTAATATGTCCAGTCTAATACCAGCGGAATTGGTTCAATTTGAATAATGCTTTTACACCTCACATTTGACTGAAAATCTTGAATTGAGTTTATGAGGCTACTAAAAACCCAGCGGAATATGCAAACTGATGGGGATGTGCGCTCCTTCACTAACTTAAATTTAGTGGAACTTTCTAAGAGAAAATCACCCTCTTTTATAGACATGAATGTGGATTCTGGGGGATGAAAATAATTTTATGCACCAATCACCAACTAGGACATCTAGCAATTGGCGAGATAAAATATCTTCCAGATGCCTGATTGGACTGAATATATAAAGCATTATCACATGGATATGTCATACCTGCTATTGACCCAACACTCAATACCAAAACCCTATTGAAAAAAGGATTTTTGAGAGCTCTGACATGCTGAATTGACATTTATAAAAATCAAGCAACCTACTGCTTATTCCAAATTCCCTCAGTCCCCTCGTTTTTATCCTTGGTGTACCATAACTATGGGGAGAATTATTCTAATAAGGGAACGTTTTTATCCCCTTTTTGATATTAATAAAAAATGTATAATTAATAGCTTTATTTGTGGTTTAGTCCCCCCCAAAAAAAACCTTTAGTAGCGGTCAAGAGCTTTAATACTCTGGCAGCTGCTATATTGTTGAAATTCTGTGCCAAAAAGCACCAGTGAGCATTTAAAGTATCAGGATTCCAATAATTGGCTCTCACTATAGGGGAGCCTATACACCACAACCTTTTGACTAAAAATAAGGACGTTCAGGTGAGTAGCCCTCTTGCCTCACTGTTGAAGATGACCCCAGGATAGCCACTATTGAACATCAGCTAGCCAGTGCTTTGTCTTAACTTAAAAACTCGAACAACACCTCTCCAAGGCTTTCATGAGTCCACTTCAGTTATTTATAAACCCCCTTAAGATACAAGTTTACCCCAGGAGAGGGTAACATTGCCTCGTTTATCTTCGTTTATAATCTACCATGGAAGGTGTGATGGGCCATTAAAAAATCCAACATTTTCTCCCTGCTTAAGTTGTATGGCCCAAGAG
The DNA here is from genome assembly GCA_022478985.1 of Massospora cicadina. Classification (NCBI taxonomy): domain Eukaryota; kingdom Fungi; phylum Entomophthoromycota; class Entomophthoromycetes; order Entomophthorales; family Entomophthoraceae; genus Massospora; species Massospora cicadina. The sequence goes on from JAKSZP010001554.1 coordinate 102,416, forward strand.
GTGATGGTTTAATATATGGACACCCTCAATAACTGGGCGGAAGTCAAAGCAGCGCTTATAATTTAATTCAGCCATCTACATAGTTTAGAGAGGAAAAATCAGGCCTTTATGCGCCTTAGCATGCAACAGGGAGAATTGGATGCTTACTTTGTTGATCAGTTTTGCAGTATAGTCCAGTCATTATTACTTGTAGAAATACTACCACTTGAGGACGCCGTCGCTGCCATTCTGATAGGACTTACTTTTCACTCTTCCATAGCCAGGCATATAATCTCAATGAAACGCTGCTTCTGGAATGTTCATGATATAAAGGAAGCTTTATTGGATGTTGCAGACTTCCATAATATTGATACTACTCAAGGAGTTTTGTTAAAACCTCCTGGGTTAACCTTTGAGGATCTTCCAACTGTAGCTTGGCAGAAGAAGTCCACGACAACTCCAATGGGAACCTCTATGCTTGTTACCATTCTGCAGTTTGCACCTGCAGAGCGCCTTAAAATAAACTCCAACTCCGTCATGTGAGGGTGGCAGGAGTTCTTTGGTGGTGACAGTGTCATGATCCCTTTCATCACATGCACCCCAAGTTCACCATGTGAGATTAGTTGAGATCTTGCCTCACCCCACGCTCTCCCCTAAGGGGCTTATCCTAGAAGCTTTGCCAGCACATCTTTCCAAGTCACAGTCATAACGTCCATGACATCTTCTTTAGCCATGCGCATGATGAAATCTTCTCACCAGGTGCAGACACAAGTCAGTGGGGCAATACGCTTCCTTAAAAATCTAAAAGGGTAGTTGAGCATCTAAATGACATCCACTGTGATAAGGAAAAGCTTAATTTCTCATCCTTCTCTTAGCGAACCTCTGATATGCATAGATAACCCCTTGGTTTATAGCATGTAGGGGTTGTAAAGATGTTAGTATTATGTCATAGGAGCGCCAGTGGAAGTGAGGATACTGGTTTATTTGAGCCCTAAACGAGTAGAAAAACCCTTGATACCCAGAGGAACCTATCTTCGCCAGGTTTTGAGATACTCTGAGGTTATTGATAACACCAGCGATGCTGACCAAATTATTACCTCGCTGATACAATATTTCAGCGTGTTAATACTCTACAATCCATCAAAGAGAATACCTTGAAACCGCTCAAAGACTCTCTTCTACTTTTTTTAAATAGGTTTTATATTTCTCCCTAATCTTGGTGGGACCTTAACCAAGGTGGAGGTCATCATCAACAGAGTACAGGCCATGGCTATCCTTAACACTGGATCTCTAGTGAACGTTATTTCCTCAAAGCTTATTAATAAGATTAATCTGGCACCAGACTAGGAATACACCTAAGAGTTTGTATGTCAGTTCCAAATAGCACTTGCGCTATTGTAGCATACTCCTCTTTACCTATCAGACTTGGGAAGCTTATCCTGTCAGTCCCAGCTGTGGTCTTATCTAGTATACTTATAATATAATCATTAGTACTTAAGTTATGCTTAAGTACAATGGAATCAGCAACCTGAAACAGGGCTATCTTTACATGCTTAACTACGAGGTTCCCATGGTTCTGACCAATAAAAACCTAATAAAAATGAATACTCTTGCTCAGTTGAGTAACCTTTCTCCGCATTATCCCTACATTATATGACATGGGGCAACATACAAAGAAGCTGTTTATTTCAGTGGACGCTTTGGAGGGCATCCCTTTTTACACGTCAGAAGGGGTGGTAGTTATGGCTGGTGAACAAAGGGTGGTTGACACCATGAATATCAAAAAAACCCCACAACTGTTTATTTCACATAATAATTAATGGAGTTAATCTTCTAGAGCCTCAATTATTGTCTAGTATACTATACCACGCCTACCAAAGACCTCTTAATATCCTACTAGGGATTCAAACTAGTAAGGACCTGATTGTAAAGAAACATCAGGAAATTGGAAAAGGCCTGCTGACTCTAATTGAGGACATCAGACAAGTTCACTGTATTGGATCCATGTTGGATATGGGCTCACCTCCTGACCAATTGTTATGTACATTGCCTAGTGTTCATATTTCCATTCAAATAACCCCATCTGAGCTTGAATTAGTAAACTTTACTGAAGGCATATAGCAACATCTTCTCCAAATCTTATAACAACTATAGATTCATGAAGGAGTGGAGCCACACCATTGATGTTGGTAATGCCCATCTCATCTGATCAAAACCATATATAAATCAAAAGTTGAGGAGCTACAGATGATGATGGAGCTTAAAAGTTACTAGACGCTGGATTGCTGGTACCTTCCCAAAGCCCTTGTTTATCTCCTCTCTTGCTTATCAAGAAGAATGGAGGTCATTAGTTAGTTATGGACTACTGTAAATTGAACAACCTCACAAAAAAGGATAGTTACCATATCCCCCATATTGATGACACTCTGGCCCAACTCTATGGATCAAAGTTCTTTTCCTCTATGGACTTGGCTATAGGATACTGGAAAATGGACCTTTCTTTACAATACCAGGAGAAATGTGCTCTGATTTGCAGTGAAGGCCTATTCTAACCCACTCGATTACCATAAGGGTTGTGTAATGCGCCCGCCACCTTCCAGCGCTCTATGGATCACATTTTACAGGATCTTAAGCTGAGTTTTATGATCGTCTATCTTGATGATATCACCGCCTTTTCCAGAACCTCAAACGAGCATCTGACGCATACAAAGGAAGTTTTTCAATGATTGCAGGTGTTTAATATTAAGCTGAATCCCTCAAAATGCATTTTTTAGAAGGAATTGGATTTCTTTGGACAAGCTATCTCACAGGAAGGGATTCAGCCTCTAAACAATAAGGTTGAAGTTATTTCTAAGATGCCTGCTCACCAAACCCTGCTGGATATCCATGTTTTTCTGGGCATGATGGGGTATTGCCATCAATTCATCCCTAAGTTCGCACAGCTCAGTGAGCCCCTCATACGCCTCTTAGCTAAAAACACTCCTTTTTATTGGCGTGCTGAACAAAAGGCCATGTTTGAGAAGTTAAAGAAGCTGCTGCAACAAAGAACTATCCTACACCACACAGACTATGGTAAACCTTTCATTCTGTTTAATGACGCCTCTGACTATGCTCGTTGGATCCATCCTGGCTCAATTGGATGAGCAAGAGGTCGTTAATCCTGTTTCCTACTTCAGCAAGATTCTCCCAAAGGCTGAATGCAACTACTGAGTCACTTAAAAGGAGTGTCTTGCTGTCTTGCTCTCTGTCAAATAATTTCGCCCTATTTATGTGGAACGTTATTAAAAGTGGTTACTGACCACGCCTCTTTAAAGTGGTTACAGGATATGAAGGATCCCACTGGACGGTTGGCTAGTTGATCCTTGAAGCTCCATCCCTATGATATGAACATTGAGCACATAGTTGTAACTTGCCACATGAATGTCAATGAGTTGACGCGGTTGCCTATATCACACTTAGATAACAGTGAGGCTGAGAGGTCACATGACCTCTTAATGACCCCTAATGATTAGGAGGATGAGTATGAACACGTCTAGAAGATGTTGCTCGACACTCCCACAACACTAAGGTAGAGAGCGTAAATTATACAAAATGATAGTGTCCCATTGTCTGCCCTATCCTAGACCGTCAAAGCGAGTACCTGTAATCCTGGAGGCTCATACTATCCTGGGGAATGGCGGAGTACAAAATTCCTATGATTGGGTTAAAGGACGGTATTACATGGAGGGAGCCATGAATCCTATTATTGAAGTCATGGATGCATGTCTAACCTGTAAAAAGCAATCCAGCTACAAGACTAAGTATCAATACCAACCTACTACTCCTCAACAACCCTTCCACACAATCAGCCTAGACTTGGTTGGCCATCTACCCCATACTACTGGTGAAAATCAATATCTTGGTAGGTATTGATCATTTTACAAAATAGGTTGAAGCTGTGGCTCTCCCTACCAAAACTGCAAAATCTAACGCCACTTTCCTTCATCAAAATATTTTCACTCTCCATGGATGTCCCCAATTCCTTCTCTATAACAACTGCGAAAAACTTCACTTCCAGAGTGGTCAATATTCTAGCTACCTCCATGGGGCACAACAGCACTTCTTGGCCCCCTATAACTCTTCTACAAATGGCGTTTTGAAAGAGCAAATGGAACCTTGGTATCCATACTGTGAGAAATGGCAATTTCTGATCATTTACACTGGGATCAGTTTCTTCCTAATGCTCTTATGGCTTATTACATTAGCTATCACTGGATACTCAAAATGTCTCCCTTTCACGTTTTATATGGTTGTGAATCTGGGATACCCGCTCTCTTAGCCAAAGATGTTTTCTCTGGTAAGCCGGGTGATACTGACAAGGCCATGATGAGGTTGGTCCAACACATAAATCAATTACAATATGAAGCTATGGCTAACCTAGCTAAAACGGTACTAAAAAGTACTAAGCAGCTAATGAGCTCAGACAGCCTTTGCCCACATTTTAAATATCTGATTTAGTATTATACTACCATAACCGCATTACAGCAGAAGTTAGAGCTTGGCTCCATTTGGGAAGAATCTTTTGTTATCACCTATAAGATGAGTAATGAATGTTCTATCAAGTCCCTTTCTTCTGGAGTTACATTAATCAAGTCCATGACAGTTCTTGCGCCCCTATTCTCCCACCCCCCAACATTCTTGAAGGGGGTAATTTCAACAATTAGATGTTCAACTATGTGGTAAGAAGTTTCAGGAGTCAAGTCCCCTAAAAAATATCTATAAAATCTCCTATTCCAACTTTTGGCCAAATAATCTCAAATTGGAGTAATACCTCTTATCCTATCTTTAGCCAAATAGCCTTGCTGTTGGTAATATGGTTACGCCAAAACCCACAGCAGAATTGGTGGGATCATTTAGAGGTCCGCCCAGGTCCACTTGCAATTTAGTTCAAATTCCTAAGCGTAAACCACCCCTTTTATAGGCCTGAGGGGGTCTGCAGGATAAAAATATTTTCAAAGGGTTAATTGAGTTTAATATATCAAATCCATACCCCACGGGTTCATCATATCTGCTATCAACCCACCATCTGGAGTCAAGTTGAGAAGAGAAAATTCTCAAGAGCTCCGATAGGTTAAATTGTCATATATCCTAATCAAGCTACCCTCACTTATGGTGAATCCCTCTTTTATATTGTTTCTAGCCTCAAATTACATTAAATACTAGGAGGATTTATTCTTATGGGGATCGCTTTTATCCCTATTTTTGTTATTAAATTTATATTATCTAAAATCTCTTTTTTTAGAGCTAGGTGCATCTAAAATCTCTTCATGTTTTATTTTACCTAAAAATATGTAACAGCAACTAAGAGTTTTTACTCCTTCAACTTCTAGATTGTTGTAATCTTCTGGAAAAGCACCAGGGAGAATTAACCCCACCAGGATTTAACACCATCATACACTACAATTTTCAACTTTCTTTAAGCTATATTACAATCATGGTTTTGGATAGACAACTGTCTCCTATCAGGATGGACAATCTCTTTGTTTCAAGCTCCTTGGGTGACATGTGTCTCATCAACTACCACCAACAAACCACACATTTTTTAGTAAATGGATTGTTCAGGTAACTAGTACTACCCCACAAGCTCTTCATTGGTCCACTGCAGCATGAGGCAACTTTGCAAGAGCATAAATGCTGGCGAAGCCTAACGCACCTACCACTTTGTTGATTACTTAGATCTCACACCAATGCAGCAGGACCCCTCTGCACTCATCCCCAATTTTAGGTGTTCAATACATTATTAAGCATCCCGTTTGAAGCTTCCAGAGAATTGATCAGCAATCAACACTTCAAGGGGAAAACCCAAAATACCTCCATCTATTTTGGTAACGTGCCTGTGAATCCAGAATCCTTTCACCCCTGGAACATGGTCACTCTAGCTGATTTGATTAGCTTGATCTTTTATATATCCTTTACTTCCCAAAGGATAAGAAATGATGTGGTAACATGCAAATTGCCCCTTACTCATCCATAAACTAGAGCTTATTCTGTAAGTGCCTTACATAGTCATATACAGCGGATAGGTCCAACGCCATTGCACACCTTTGTTCAGTGTGTGGAGGTCACAATACTCTCGCACATAGGATAGAGGGGTGTCCCACATCTAAGTGAATCTGGAATGGAGCATCCCGTTTGTTCCAGATTCCTGCTCCTAGTAAACTTTAGCCTACTAGCGAACCATTTGTCATGTAAGTGATTTCTTCAATTCCACCAATTCTTAGAGCCTTGATAGTAGCCACAGCATTGTGTTCAACCCATACAATCATTTTGAACACTATCAACAAGGCTTCACTCATTAAGGCTGAAGCACTGGAGCGTTTCTACTGTCATCTCATTCACAATTTCAGTATTGGTTGTTTGGAATTATGCCTCTTAAATGGCGCCTCCAGATCCTGTCATGGAATACTATATGGTCACTAAAAATGAATATTATTCCCATTTATGCACTATCCAGATGGCATTCTATGACCCTCAGGTCTTGCCGCCATGTCCTTTTCCCCTGCACCTGATTGCAAATATAGTGTCAGATAGACTACTGTCCTGGTGATTCTAAGATTCTGTGTTTTCTTTTTGTTCCTTTTTTCTTTTATTATAAGTTCAGTATTGTTTGTCTCATGGTCCTCCTACCTCAAGTGAATTATATGAATGAGCTATTCCTATATATAAAAATTATTCTTTGTATGAGTTTAACAGTCAAATAAGAATTGGATACCAGTCTTATTTATTTAGTCAAATATATAGATACAGTAATGGATGTTAGTGATTCAGTGAATTTCACATATATCACTGAACTCACTAGACCCTACTATTCTACCATCACATTGCTGTCAGCTTATATTAGTACTTTTTCAATTGTGAATTTATTTAATTTATTTACTAACTATGCAACAGTGTTAGAAAAATATGAAAAGACTTTTAATTAGTACCATAGTAGCTAAGATCTTAACAGGAAAATAAGAAGGCGATGATACTTTATTTCTACCATCTAGTACTAAAAAAATGATACTTTATTTCTCAGTTAACGTTGATCTCAACTGATATGCCCTTGGGTTTTAAGCAATTGCAACTCTCTGTGAAACTTTCTTTTACATCGCAACTAACATAGTAAAGGAGTAATATATCAATTAGTATGGTGTTCACCTATGATACACATGTTTTCCTCATGTTAAATTCTATATACTGTGCTCCAGTAAGATCATAAAAAATCTTTATCAAAAAATCTAGTAGTTTAGTTTAAAAAGAGCTTTTGTAAATACCATATTCCCAGAGAGGGATTTGGGATCCAAACCTGATCACCAGGGAATTTGCTATCAAACATAAAGGGAATAAGTCACCGCAGATGATGCCCATGCCTAGATGGTCACGATATAAGATATATAAAATTTGTAAAAAGTTCCAGGTAGCACAAGAAGGTGACGACTTGCTGAGACTTCAAGTAAAAGTCATTAACAATTGTTAATCGCGGTCTAGGCCTTTAATAGCTCAATTAAAAAAAACTTTAAACTTCATAATGGCGAAGTCAGATCAACATCAATAGTAAGGTTTGAAATGACTTATTTTATTAGATATCTCCTAAAGGAGGGCCATGGATAGGCCTGCCCAAGAACTCATATAAGAATATTTATGGTTTTATTGATAGTATAATTGGCCAACAGAGAAGTTGGTCTGACGAAAATGACTTTAATGAAAATTGTGGGGTTGGGTCTGAATTCTTTTTGTCACGGCACTAATCCAATAATACCCATAAACAACACTACCATTAATGGTAGTACCATACTCAAGTATGCTTAAACTAAAGTTTTAATTTTAAGATGTGTAATGCCCAGTTTGGTAATATTGTATAATTAACGTTAATTAAATCTACATATGAATCAAATGTATGAACCATTTTCTTTATTATAAATTGTGACTTCATAACGCTGTTAATATAGCATTAAAAACTTAACATGCGACTCCTAATAATTAATATAGCTAGTTTGGCTTTTCCCAGCATCAATTTAGGGTATTTTTGAGATCAGGGATGGCTGACAACTTGGTACTTTTGGATTTTGCTACTTGCTCCTTGTTTTCAAAGCTATCCCAATAACTATGGCTGAGACGTGACATCACTCTTCAGTTTTTGAGGCACCACCACCATTTCAAGGGCGCCCTTATATAAATATTTTAATTGGCTGAAGGTAATTTCATGGCGGCGATTGCTGGGATTAATTTGGGACCAGCGGCGTCATGAAGCACTTGTGGAAAGTTTAAATCAAGTCCTGAACATGAGCGAAATTGTGAGTTGGAACCTAGCTGTTCTCCATGACATAAAAACTTTTCCATGATATCAAGTACTCCATGTGTCCCTTCACTTAAAGGGAGGCCGCAATCTAATCCCCTTCCCAATTTGCTGCCTCTTCATCAAGGTAAAACTCTGAGGTCTCAGAACGGGGACTCTCAGATAGGGTTAACTTAATATTATACACCATGGCAAAGATTTTCAACTTTGGCAGTAAATATAACTGGTAGGATACATGACGCATCTTTCTAACCATGTGGTAGGATCCTATACTCTTAGGTCCCAGTTTCTTAACCGGCTGCTTTAATAGGATGTTTTTGAATCAAGCATCATGAGATTTCCAGCATAATACTGGGGCCATACCCTTCTCTTCCCATCTACATTCTCCTTGTAAGTCCTTATGATTGCATCCAAATTTGTATTTACCTCTTGGTGTATCTTCTTAATAATTCAATAAAGTCCACCAACCCCTCACCTTGGACTTATATCTGTTTTCCATGTTAAATTAAGGGTTAAGCCCATAGTTGGCAAAGTAGGGAGAACAACCAATTAAGAATATAAAACGTTATATATCTGAATTGATTCAGGGGTAGGTTAAGTGCCCAATTTGAGTGATCAGCTGCAGTATAGCATCGCAGGAACTGTATTAAGCTTCAGTTAACTTATTTAGTATGTTCGTCTGATTGAAGGTGGAAGGCAGTTGGACAACATGATTGAATCTGATTAGGATTACAAAGTTCCTCCCAGAATAAGGACATGAATAGGACCCATGGTCATATAAAACTCTATTATTATGCCATGAGCGGAGAATACTTTGGAGACAAGTTAATTAGCCTTCTGAGCTGCCATTACTTTGGTGTGCCAATGAAAGAAGTGGGATTCTTAAAGACGTTCTACAACTACCATTATGGCATAATATCCCTCTGATAAGGGTAGATTCACAAAAAACTCCTCAAATAAGATTTATAAGTCCTACTGCTTTCTGTACTGTGAACAACATACCAGAAAGAGGATGAATATTTTATTTCACTCTGTTGCACTGGGAACTCTTTTGTATACTAAGCTACCAGGGAATAAAATCTCTCAGTTATATGCAAGGTAGATAAACTTCAGGGGTTTCCCTTTCCTGGGTGCCCCACAGTAATCACATCATGATGCTCCTTGATTAGCTCCAGAAGAAGAGGTCTAGTGGGAATTTATTAGCATCTCTAGAACAATACCAAATCGTCCTTCACATAATATTCCCTCATAAGATCCTCCTAGTTTAGGTTACAGTTTGCAAGGTTCTGGTTATATCTCAAGGTATAGGTTAATACAGGATGACCTAACTGAACATACTATAATCCTCTAAATTCTTCATAGAAATGGGAACAGGGGCCCAAGTGATGGTGGAGGGTTGTTTAGGTGTACTATTACCTAGAATAATTACCAGCTGGGTGTTAATGGGCTCCACTTACTTAGGGTCACAAGCTAAGATGAGTTGTGACTTAATGAATTAGCTAAAACATTCTAATTAGCGTTTGTGAAATCATAGAATATAATTTTCCAGGTTCTCATTACAGAGGGTTTGACATGGAGTTAGGAAATGATAGTGTGGTAGTACAGCAATGCCAGATGTTCAGTATGGACTCTGAATGGCTGAGATGAGACATACATGATGGTGGCGCTAATACATTAGTGCTTCCACTACTGCTAGTATCCCCTAATCATAGAATAGTTTAACTCAGGGAAGGACATTTTCGCGTGAGTAAATATCCTACTGGATGATCTACTCCATTTGTTGCCACTTGTAACAGAGTAGCAGCAATAATGAAGTTAGAAGCGTCATTGGTCACTATAAACTCTTTGTCTGAGTCCACAATAGAATTACAAACAAGGAAAAATTGGTGAACTTCATGGCCTGAAAGAAGCATCCAGTGCATATAACCACTAGAGGGACTTAGCACCACTGGCCTTGTACAAGGGTGCGGCAACTTTTGACAGGCTGAGGTAAAATTTTTTAAAAGAGGTTACATGTCATCAAAAAATGTTCATAAATCCTTTATTGAGATGGAGTAGGCCAATTGCAAATGGCTTTCTCCTTGTCTGGATTTATCTATGTCCCTTGTCAAACACAACGTTGCCCAAGAAAGTGACCTGAGACTTAAAGAATTCACGCTTGCTCATTTTCAACGTTAAGTTAGCCGCTTACAGTGTTCTAACAATTGATGCACTTGGATCTCATGGGATGCTTGATCTGGGAAGAAAACCAGTATAGTGTTCATATAAGCCACGTCATGCACCCCTACAGTTTCCTAACGCCTCATCAATACAATGCTGTAATATTGCGGGAGCATTACTAAGACTAAATGGCATGACCTGGAATTGAAAATTTCCTCCTGGTTAAGAACTTAGTAAGCCATTACTGTCTCTATAAAACGCAGATTTATTTATGGTTTAAAATGTTAAAATTAATAGGTTTTCTGATTATTCTCAGCTAATAACCCCTATAAATGTATTAACTACACAGGTTTGTTGTTGTGCAATTCTCCGCGTTGTTTGATAGTGAAATATAATCATTGATAGTATGGAGACTATTATACATAGTTGAATTAAAGTACTAGAATCCAGCCCAATGCTCAGCCAGTATTTCCTCTAAAAATACTTATGATGTCTTCAATAGGGATTCGTTCCCTTGTACTGCCTAACTCAATCCATGCTCAGATCCCTGTTTACAGTTTCTCTTTGTTGACACACTGTCGGCAAAAATTCCCTTTTATTCAGCTTCTCTTCTCTGGATCCCTGCTCAGATCCTTACTCTTTATCCTAAATAGTCTCCCACTTAGAGCACACAACAATAATTTTATGAGAAAGAATAGAACTTTAAATGGATTCTGATAAAGTATATTAAGATAATACTCTGGTAAAAGTGGTCTCTTTTTTTAATGAATTCTTTAAGTAATTTTTAGTGGGAATTTGGTACCCAACCCTCAGTTGGCACCTCCTCAATAAAATGGCAGCCGTTGCCATTGAATTGCCCATCCTCGTCTCAGCAGCAATGGTCTTCCCCATCCTGGCTAGGACTCTGTCATTGGACATCCTCAAGACCTAAAACGGAAAGAGTCAGAAAAAATGTCTCTAACGTTTTCCTCTCAATCCCAGCGAACCAACCATATTTGGCAAGTAACCTGCTTAAGTAATGGGACTTGTTACCCATTGAGGCAGGTTGCAAACCAACTAATCAATTTTCTAGTTGCAGGTGGCACCAATTGACTCACAACTTGATCCTTAAAGACTCAATCAGTCAGTGATGAAACCCAACCAATCACAAACAGTACACCTGATAGTTGATAAACTATCAGATGTCCCTATTTTGTTGGAAACTCTGCCCAATGAGATCTCAAGCATTTGTCCATATTGATCCCTGACGGATCCAACCCAGGCAAATAACCTAAAATTTTCCAAACATTGTTACCCCAAAATCAGGGTCAACCAATATCTAATTCACTTTGCATTAGGAATATATCCCCTAGCGATCCCTGGTAATCTAGTTGGCTGGGAATATGGCAAAGATACCAACATAACTAATTAATCTCGCTTATTCAATGTTTTGGCTTTCTCTACATATATAAGTTATGGACCAAAAAAAACCCAGTTCTGACCGCCGTTATTTAAAGTTTCTTTGGCACACTGACAAGCAACCAAAGCGGCCTAATCAAGTAGGAAAGAGGTTTGGGGCACCGTCAGCGCCAAACATTTCACCCACTATTGACTACGCACATCCTCAAGGTTGGTCCAACCCAACCATGTGAAATCTTCCTCAAAACGAAACACCCAAAAAAGACCACAGGTATGTGAGGTATGCTAACCCTGAAACATCCTTTATGTTTACTCAGGATTATATAAACCAAAGGTGCCCGCCAACCAGAGCTCATCTGGGGAGCAACTGACAATGCTCCTCAGAAAGGGAAATGCTAGGGTCCTCATAGAATTATGAAGTGAACTTTGGAAGGTTCTGGTGCGCCTTATAAAGGCAGCACTTTGAGACTCACTCAAGCTATTGATTAGGCTCACATAAGCCTAATCTACAGCTTGGGCGAGGCACAACCCAGCATCCAAAACGACCAAACCAAAAATGTTTTTACAGAGATCTGACTCAGATTCGTAAAATCCAAATCCAAGTCAGAATCTAACAAGCAAGACAAACTTGTCCGTTACAATATGGTAATCTATGCCTCCATAGAGTTGGGCTGCAGGTTAGGTATGGATATATTATTCAGGTTGCCATAGTCTACAGAAGATCATAGAGTATAATCTTTTTTTCCACAAATAGGGTTGGGGAGCATGCTGGAGAGGTACTCTGAAATCAAACTTAATCATGTTGTTCTATGACCAAAACATAACTGACTCCTTTTCTCTCAGCGTTAAGGGGTAGATTGGAGAGGAAATACAAATTAAGTCCACTGTACGTTTATAAATTGCAATCAAGCGCAGAATGGTCATGTAAAGCATCTGTGGTAGCCACCTCAAAAGATGACTCTAACCTTTCCAAACAGGGAAGCAATGGAACATTAAATGTAGTCTTAAGCAGAGGCGTGAGGACGAGTTTCTGCTATCTGGCCATTGTGGTAAATCAAATAGAGAGTCATTGTAAGTCCAGGGGAACGCCCCCTGTGCATAGATTGGGCGCTCTTTCCATTTCCGAGTAAAAAGGGGCTGAAGAGAGCGTCTGCACCCCTCTTCACCCAGGGTGACCTCGCCCACATGGTAGACAAGCGCTGGGTAACAGCCCTCCCTCTTCTGATTCCTCCCCTGGTACCCTCTCTCACCTCACTCAAAATGGTCAGCCAGATTAGAGGAAATCTGCGCTAAGATCACTGAATCGATGCTGAAGGGTCCAAGATCAATGGTATCAAAGCTGGATGATTGGAAAATGCATCTCAAAAAAGGGACAAATGTCAAATTATCAGCTGGAATAATGGGCAGTTTTGACTCAGTCACCAATATGATCATTGACGCCAACCCCCTCCTTAAATTATCAGGGATGATCCCCAATGTGCAGATGGTATTTTTGAAAACCATCTCTGACAGTTTGAAACCCTGATTCAGCAAATCGGGAGTTTCAGCTGGCATAACTCATTCAACCAAACGGACGTCCCAGCAACTGGGCATGGGCGGGTTGGGCATCCCAAACCTGTTTCCAACCAATTAGGACCGCCTCTATGTGGGGTGGCCCTGGGGATTTCCTGTAGCTTATTGGGCCAGATGCCATTGCGCTAACTGACAGAAACACAGTTGAGCCTTGGTTTAGGCATCTGAGGTCAAACAGACAGTGACTCAACCTGCTGCTGAATCCTTTGATGTCAGTTCCAATTGAGATTATCTGCCCCATTCCCCAAAAAATTCGCCGGGTTAGGTGAATTTGAGGGACCCAATCCCTGCTTGGACTCACCACAATCAAACACTATTTAATCAGTTGCCTTGCACTGAGAAAATTGTTGGTCAATATTCTTCCTTATTTTTCCAATAAAAATCCTTTCCCCAATTCTAGTTTTTTATGTTGAAAAACAAACCGCCTTTTCCACCAGTATTCCAACACCCCTTGGGCTTTATGGCCGTGTTCATCTGGTATTTCACTATGTGCCTATATGCAATTATGGCTCATATGCAATTATTGGCGGAACTCCTTCCTAGTTCCATAACCTTCATACCAGCAGCAGTGCTCTGGCATTCTGGTTTGCAGTCGTGTGCTTCAGCACTCAGGCTGGAAGGCTGGTCTAATTCTAACTTGCTGTTTGCCTGACATAATCAACCAACCATTATTTCTAAGCATTTCCGCCTTTCTCATAGATATTGGCGTAGCAATGGTACCTTCTTTTCAGCTGAACAAGATTGTGAAGAAATTTTTCTCTGGCCATGTTAGCCTAGTCCCAATCAAAATGTCCAATCCACATCCCATAGTTGCCGTGGCTATTGTGCCCATATCAGTATGCTCTATCAATCTGACTTGTGAAGAGCTTACTCCCACTATGAACCTAGTGGTTTCCCCTGACTCTACTACCATCTCTTCTGTCTCTCCAGATTCAACTACAACTGCCAATAAAAAGAACTTTGCTTACTTCTTACTGCCCATTAAGGTTAGTGTCAGGTCCCATCACGTTTCCTATGAGGCTTTGGTGGATACAGGAGCCATGGGCAATTTTATGAGCGTTGAACTAACCCAACAATCGAAGCTCAATCTGGATATAGGTTCTTCAGTGATGGTTATTTCTTCAGCCTCCCAGACCTCATATCTAGTCCGTCGGCCAGTTTTTTTCACAGTACTATAGTTTAGCTTTTGTGATCAGTTCTCAGCAACGCCAAACTTGTTGTTTCCGGTTATCTTGTGGGTTGGATGGTGGCGCCAACAACGTGTTAAGATTCATCTGGAGTCAAATATGATGTCATTTGCCAATGATCAAACGGAGGGAGAATTTCCCTTAGTTAATACCCTTAAGAAAACACAAGGCCGCAGCTCCATTACTTCCCTTGTTTCCCCTTCAGGCCTTCCATCTGGTTTTTTTGAAGAATTGATGCGCTAGTAGAGTATTTTTGATTCTGAGAAGGCGGACCATCTTCCCCCTCACACAAAATTTGACTTAGGATTCTGAACAACGGTACAGTTGGTAAACATCAACTACCCTTTGTATCCACACACGGTAGAAGAGGAGGCTGCTCTTAACACCTGATTAGATGATATGCTTAAGAAAGGATGGTTGTTTAAAGAGATGTCACCAATTGCCTCCCCCATAGTTTTTGCCCAGAAGGCCAATGGTTCTCTCCGCCTATGAGTGGATTATGGTCACCTAAATAAAATTACAGTGAGTGATCCCTACCCTTTACCCCTTGAGCAGACTATCAGTCAAGCAATCGCAAAGTCTCACATGTTCTCCAAGCTTGATCTTGTCAATGCCTTTAACCAGATAAGGATTGTCATGAAACCAACCATGGGCTCCGCTAGTGTGCCAGGCCAACCAGTATGAAGACTGGTGGCCCTTTGCTGTTTAACCTTCATTGACATACCAACCCCTACAAGTCCTGTGTCCAACCCACCAACTAACCACCAACGACTTTGCCTTTAGCCCCAGGCGTCCTCAGCATGTGCCCCGGCAATTCTTCCCCCTTCCTGGGAGGCTCAGGCACTTCCACGATGCCCCACCCTTGCAACCCTTCACCAACCCATCTTGGCATGCCCTAACGAGTCCATCCCCCTTCCTGGGCAGCTATGGCACCTCCTGCGCTGCACCCCGCTAGGGTTGGTGGCTATGCAGCTCATCCACTGGTAGCCAGCTGGCCAGGTTCCCGCTGGTTCCTCATAGAGAGGAGGCATGGGAGCTGGCATCGTCAGCCACTCCAGGTGTGATCACCCGCGCCTATCAGGGATCTCTTATACCACCTTCCCCACTCTAGTTGCACTAAGCTACTTCAAATAAACAGGAAAGATGGCAAGTGAGAGATGTTTATTAGGAGGGAATGAACGAATATTTATACTACTTTCAGGGCTACTGCGCCCAAGTACTCTTTGGCCAATCAACTACTGGAAAACCCATTGGCCTCTTGATGCCACAACTCTATCAGATTGGAAACTTGTTCATTCATACTTCATAGCGATTCCCTCCAGATCTGCTCATCTGATCACCGAATATAAAATTAGGTCAATCCAT
Source organism: Massospora cicadina (assembly GCA_022478985.1). Classification (NCBI taxonomy): domain Eukaryota; kingdom Fungi; phylum Entomophthoromycota; class Entomophthoromycetes; order Entomophthorales; family Entomophthoraceae; genus Massospora; species Massospora cicadina. Next base: position 118,394 of record JAKSZP010001554.1, read on the forward strand.
CCTCAGCATAAGTTGCTGGTTGATTTTATATAAATTTGTAAATAAATAGGAATTTGAGCATCCTTGGCATGAGTCGCTGGTGCTCCAAATTAGTTGGCAGAACCATTTTGGATGATTTGTAATGGATTTATCAGCTTTCCACTGGAAACTCCCACAACAATCTTCAGATGGCATTTTAGCAGCAAATGCAGCTTCCGTCAAACCTAAACTCAATTAACCATATAACATTAAATAGTATTGAACTAGGCGATTAGCCAGCAATTATGCCTGACTAACCGAAACCCCTAATTTGGATACTATTGGAAGGATTCATCTGGTTAAAATCATGACAAGGATAATGGAAGGTCAAGAATGGCTTACTGCGATTTGTACCAAACAAGGTATCTTTACATTTCCGTGTAATTCCCTTTGGGCTGAAGAACGTGCCAGCCATCTTTCAAAGAGTGGTTGGTAGTGTGCTGGACAACCTCTGGTTTACATGCACAGTCACATATATTGACGACATAATGGTTCATTCCCCAACTCTCTAACAACATGATAAAGACTTAGAAGTATTCGTAGCTGCTTTGCACAAGGCAGGCATGTTCTTTAAGCCTTTGAAATGCGAGTTTTATAAGGAGGAAGTTACCTTTCTTGGGAGTCTGGTCCTAAAAGATGGTTATGTGATTCCTCCCAACAAGTTAGATGCCATCCACGAGTGGCCAACTCCAACAGCCCAGAAACAATTATGGAGTTTTTTGGGTACCATTATTTTCCTAAAGAAGTTTTCCTCAGCCCTTTCCCAGTTAGCTGCTCCGCTCCATCCCCTCACGGGTAAAAATGTGCCTTTCCATTGAACTCCCAAGTGCCAGCAGGCGTTTGAGTCAATCAAAGAAGTATTCTTATCACCCTATTCTAAAACACGTGGACCCCTCCAAACCATATATTGTCACTTGTGATGCTTCAGCAGTAGCAGTTGGGGAAGTTCTGCTCCAGGAGCATGATGGCTTAGAACATCCAGTTGCCTACTTTTCCAGGAAATTTTCTTCAACTGTTCAATCATGGGCCATTTATGATAAGGAATTGGCGGCTGTGACATGGGCATTGACTCATTGGCAGTACCTGTTACAGGGTGTCCAGCATGAGTTAACTGTGCATATGGACCACCAAGCTCTTTTATATTTCCACAAACCACAAAAATTGTCGCACAGGTAGGCTTGTACCTATCAGGATTTATGCAGTTTAGATTTTAATATGAATTTGTGAAAGGTGCATTAGATGTGCTTCCCAACTTTTTAGCTGCAACCTAGCCCATTGCCCCATGGACTCAGAGGAAGTGGATCTGGTTACTGAAATCCCCACCACCCAAATTCTATTTATTGTCCCACCTGTGGTCGCCTCAGTAGAGTTAGCTCCTGATGCTCCACTTATTTCACGGGTTTTGAAAACTCAGATGTCCTGCCCAAAAGGAGTGGAGTTACTTGATAAATTATCCCTTCAAATCCACAAACATTCCAGTATTCCTTGGTGAAGGGTCTCATCCATTTTAGTTCATGGGTTTTGATTCCTCTTCTCCTTAGAACTGAGGTTTTGAGTGCATCACAACCCTCCCACGATTGGCCATCTGGGCAACAAAATTCATCAAATTGATCAAGAGGACTTATAACTGGGCAGGTTTAACTAAGGAAGTTCCAGCCTGAATTGCCAATTATGTTACCTGTGAACGAGCCAAGTTGGACCGCTCAGTAAGAAATGGCCTCCTACATCCCTTACAACAGGCGGAGGGTCCCTAGACATTGGTGTCCGTGGATTTTTCTGTTGAACTCCCCTGTTCTAATGGGTTTATGGAGGTGATGGTAGTGGTTGATTGTTTCCCCAAATTTTACCTATTTATTCCCTGTGCTTCCACGATCATGTCAGAAAAAACCGCTCATCTCTTCATACGCCATGTGTTCTCTATGTTTGGTCTCCCACAGGAGATTATCAGTGACCATGGGCCCAATTTACAGCGCAGTTCTGGAATGATCTTTTAACCATCTTAAAAATCACCCCCTGCCATTCCACTGTATACCATCCCCAGTCCAACGGACAAACTGAGAGGGTTAACCAAAATTTGGAACAGTATTTGCATTGTTATGCGTCGGCTGCATAAGATACCTGTGCCAATGACCTCCCTCTCACCCAATTTGCCTATAATAATGGTGCTCACGTTTCTACAGGGTTTCTCCCTATGAAGCGACGTTGGGTTATAATCCCTCTTTTTTTTGTTCAGTCCCTGTCTACGTCCAGAGGTTCCTGCTGCCGCAGATTACATTGAGCATATGTGTTCTACCCAGTCCTTAGTGCGGGAGCATCTCACAAAGGTTATCAATGATTATAAATGGTTTGCAGATCAAAGATGGCTTCCTGGACCTGATATAGCGGTAAGCTCTCACTTTATGTTATATTTTGCCATATATGGATGCAGGTACCTTCCCAAAGATTAAAAAAGCAAGCGTTTAGGCCCCATCTGATGGAGGAAGACTTGGGAAATGGTGCTTTCTGGTTAAAGCTGCTAGCTCATTGGAAACAGCACCCCATCTTCCATGTGTCTCAGTTGTCCCCATTCAAGGGGATTGTTCCTGATGAACCTGAACCAATAGTGATAGAGTATGCAGAAGAAGCCAAGGTGGAAAACATCTTAGCATCCTGAAAATCCTGGCAGTCAGTTCAGTATCTTGTCACATGGAAGGGGTATCTGGCCTATGAGAACAGTTGGGTCAAGGCTCAAAATTGCGCTAATTGCATGGAACTGGTTATGGCATTCCATGAGTCCCACCCCGATGCTCCTCATCCCCCCCAAAAAAAGTTTCAACTGTAATGGCAATCAAATTGCCCAAGGCTCATAAAAATGTGGCCCTCATGCAGTTTCCCAGCAGTGATGCCCTTCCTTTGAAAAAGAAAAGGGTAATGTAAGTCCAGGGGAACGCCCTCTGTGCATAGATTGGGCGCTCTTTCCATTTCCAAATAAAAAGGGGCCAAAGAGGGTGGCAGTACCCCTTATCACCCAGGGCGATCTCGCCCACATGGTATATGAGCGCTGGGTAACAGCCCTCCCTCTTTGGATTCCTTCCCCAGTATCCTCACTCACTTCTCTCGAACTGGTCAGCTAGATTAAGGAAATCTTCACTGAGATCACTGAATCAATGTTGAAGGGTCTAAGACCAATGGTATCAAAGCTGGATGATTGGAAAATGCATCCCAAAAAGGGACAAATGTTATATTATCAGCCAGAATTGTGGACAGTTTCAACTCAGTCACCAATATGATTATCAATGCCAACTCCCTCAAAAAATCATCATGGATGATCCCCAATGTGCAGATGGCATTTTTGAAAACCATCTCTGACAGTTTGAAACCCTGATCCAGCAAATTGAGAGTTGCAGCTGACATAAAATATTCAACCAAACGAATGGCCTGACAACTGAGCATGGGCAGATTGGGCATCACAAACCTGTTTTCAACCAATTAGGACCGCCCCTACATAAGGTGGCCCTGGGGATTTCCTGTTGCTCATAGGCCAGACGCCATCACACTAACTGATGGAAATGCAGTTGAGCCCTGGTTCAGGCATTTGAGGTCAAACAGACAATGACTTGGCCTGCTACCAAAACCTTTGATGTCAGTTCCAATTGAGATTATCTGCCTCATTCCCCAAAAAATTCGCTGAGTTAGGTGAATTTGAGGGACCCAATCCCTGCTTGGACCCACCACAATCAAACAATATTTAATTAGTTGCCTTGCACTGAGAAAATTGCTGGTCAATTTTCTTCCTTATTTTTTCAATAAAAAATCCTTTCCCCAATTCTAGTTTTTTATGTTGAAAAACAAACCGCCTTTTCAGCTGGTATTACAACACCCCTTGGGGTTTATAGCCATGTTCGTTGGGTATATCACTATGTGTCTATATGCAATTATTGGAGGAACTTCTTCCTAGTTTCATAACCTTCATACCAGCAGCAGTGCTCTGGCATTCTGGTTTGCAGTCGGGTGCTTCAGCACTCAGTTGGCAGGCCAGTCTAATTTTAACTTGCTGTTTACCTGAAAGTCATCAGCGGACATGGGGATCACTATATCTTTCCCACCTTTCAAAGTTAGGGTTAAAGTATCTGCTCTTATATTAGTTCTATTAATTAAATTTTCATCACCACTTTAAACCCAAGATACTTATTGCAGACCGGAAAGAGGTTTTTGAAATTCTAGGAAGTGTTCAGAAAGTTCATACTCATCAGGCTGAAACTCAACAAAATTTTGAACCTTAAGGTTGGTATGGTCTGTGAGGCACCTGCTCTAACCATATTAAGAGGTAATTAGCGTAACAGAAGGTAATCAGCTAGCTTCTGATTAATATATTCTCAGATGCACCTGTGTCTACCAGGTTGAAGATCTTATTTTAGTCTGATGGGATGAGATAGTAGCAAAAAGACAAAATAACCATTGTAATATTTATAAAAAGTAGAAAAGTGAAAATTTAAAAAATAGAGTCCACCTCTGCTATAATAAACCACCTGGAAATTTATTTTTATAGTAGAAAGGTGTGGGAAATTCGCCACTATTATCTAATATGTAACATAATAACAATATTTTCTACAATAGCATATATAAAGCCATATTATAAAATAGTTCTTTGTCAGCTGCTTAGGTGTGCAAATTATTGTATTTTCCAGAAGAGGGTTTTCAGGGTTATTTGATTTACAGAAGTTAATTCATACTAGAATTATAAGAACTAAAAAATGACTTTTTTAGAATTAACAAATTAATGTTCAAGGCGGCAGTTTAAGGTAAAAAGGCAGAATTCCTATTATGATTGCAAACTGGACTTCGTTAAACATACTAAAAATGAAAAGACCCCTTTTCAATGAGGAATACTTGATTTATGAGAGAAAAATTCCGATTAGTAATTATATAAAATTTTCTGAATAATTAAGGTACACATTTAGACTCTTGCTGTCCATCTGATTCTCGTTGAGAATAATGATGTGTCAGCATAACAATCTGCCATTTTTGGAGGGAAAGTGATTATGTTAGAAACAGTTATAGGAATCCCCAAAGATTAAACTTAATTAGTATACTTACTAGACCTAGAGTTGGTTGGGATGAGGAAATCCCAAGGAGGGCAGCAATAACCTTATCAAAGTTTACATGCGGAGCTATCAATACCTGAGCATTTTCTAAGTTAATTTAAGTTTAATTGGGGAATAATTCTTTCATGATGTCAGACAAAGTTAGGGCCTGGGCCTGACCACATAAAGAATTTAAATTAGTGCCAGTGGGTGATCCACCTGATAGAGGGATAAGAACTCATGGAACATTTGTAAGGAAGATGGGTATGGTTGCTACGCTTTCAAAAGGAGTTTAAAACCTTCAATAGGATTCTAAAACTTTGACTGATATCTGAGAACTATAGATACCCAGTCAGACATGCCGAGTGAAAATTTGAAGCATTAAGTTTGTGCTGCAAGAAGGCAGAAGAAGGGTATCTATGGGAGCGGCCATAAAAGCTTCTGAAGAATATAAAATCTAATGTCAACCTAATTTCAGAAAGGTTTATGTAGTTAGTTTTGGTATAGCTAAATTGGGAACTTAAAAACTAAAACTACTAAATACATGCATAAAGGGTAAGGACACTCCAATTGGATAGTCAAGAAAACACTGATATGTAAGCCAAACAAAATGAGCAAAAAAGGTGGTGAGGAGATAGTGACTGTGATAAATGACTAACATACCAGTTTATGTACAAGGATAGTCCTACACTTAAGTCTCATGTAAATATAGCAAAATGGTTGGCCATCTAATGTAAGAAGTAATGTCTGTAACACCTTTATTCTTGAAGAAGTGATGTGGGATTTAGATCCAACTTAAAGAATTTGATACTAAACATAAAGGGAATTAGACATTGGGGATGGATCCCATTCCTAGATGGCCACAATATATTATATATAAAAGTGTAAAAATCATCAAGTAGCACAAGAAGGCAACAACTTGTTAAATTACAAGGCAGAGTTCAATACCAACAAATAATCGTGGTGTAGGCCTCAGGGGATCCTTAAGTAAAATTAGTCCATACTCCATTGATGGTGGAGTCAGATCAGAATTTTTTTAAAATTGTAAATGATCTATGTTGGTGGATATCTCCTTGATGAGGTCCATAACTAGGCTGGCCCAAACATATCAGGTAAGAAATTTGTAGGTTTCATATAATATTGAAGTTAACCAACAGAGAAGTGGTCTGACAAAAATGACTTTAAGAGAAGTTAGAATATGGTTGAGGGATAAATTATTGCGGCACTGTTGGGAGTTACCCTAATTTGGGTAAAGCCTTGACCTGTAGTTTCCCATTAAGCATAATTGCTTTTGGGCTATAATTTATGTTTATATATATTATTTGTATTTAAACTTTCCTGTGCGCGGTGCACTATTGATTCCAATACATTTACTCTTCTGTGCAGTGCATCAATGTTTTTAGTTCAATTGGCATCTTAAAATCACTTTCCTGATATTACAATCAAGTTGTATAGTTTACAACAAGATCAATTCCTTTCAAACTAGGTATAATTAGAATTTTGAAAATGCTACAACTATAAAAAAGTTGACATCTTATTTATTATTGATCTTATCAGATCTGATAATTAATTATATCAGTTATCTGATAGAAAAGATATTATTGATTATTTAATATGAAAATCTCATCATACTATAAATATCCCTAAGTATTTTGAAGAATAAAGTAACTTTCCTTGCAGTATTATCTACTCTTTGAAGTTCAATTGGCATATTTATATTTGGATTTCAGTGCAAAATCCAACAGTTATTATATTCAGCCCGTGGGAACCTCTGAACCATTGCCAACTGGTTAAGTTCCAACAATAGGGAATCTATTTGGAACTCTGAACCTCTAATAAAGGCTAAGTCCTATATTATATATATAGTGGATTTCAGTGTGAAATCCAAGACTGTCCACAACCTTAAGTGAGCTACAAAGGACCTGACTCAATTTATTATCAGATTCTGTGCAAATTCTGACAGGCACTAATCCAAAACTAGCTGACAAAACAAACCTATCATCAATGGTAGTACCAAAACTTAAGTTTAAAAAATTTAATTGATGTTGAAGATGAATATTGCCCAATCTGGTAATATTGTTTATTAAATGTTGCACAAATCCTCATATAAATCAAATGTAATGACTCATTTTCGTTGGTGTTATAACTTATAAACTTTTATTACCATTTATTTAACATTGTTAAACTCATCACACAACTCCCTGATACCAACCTAGAAATTTTTGCCCTTACCCAGCGTTGGTCTAAGATATGATTGAGATCAATAAAGATGGCCAGCTTGAAAAATTTTGTACTTAACAACTTTCTCGTTGTTCTTAAAATATTTCAGTAATTGTGTCATGAGACGTGACAGTAAAACAGAAATATATTTTTACAATGATTAAATAGAGTGTATTTTTATACTATAAATAACTGCTGCACCTGCCATACTCAGGCATATACCTATTGTAGCATTTGCAACTTAATTTTGACTTAAAAAAAGTAATTTTTTGTGATCTTGGTGGGAATCTCTTCAATTATTCAATCCCAAAACGTTCACTTAGAATTTAAAGCTTATCAAGATTTCACTCTTATCTGATAACAGCAAGTAGTTTGAGGACCTCAGGCGCATTCCCTCAACCATGCGCAGTATCACAACTTTAGTAACCCAGATATTTAGTAGTTCCATAAGACAAAAGAGCCCCATATTGGTTTTTCTATCCCATTTTTGCCTTTTTATTCGTAATTTAGGATAAACTCTTCTTTTTTGTATAATTTGCCTTTGCTTTAGCTTTACAGAAGAATGTAAGTTAATTATAGGTGTGGTGGGCATTTTCCCAGTTTACATTAAATCAAGATTAACAATCTTTTACGCATCAATCACCTGTCTGAAAGTCCTGTTTCCCCCCTGTTACCACCACATCTGCCATCAGTTGTGTTCACTGCACCCCCTCCTAATATACCCAACATCTGTTGTGTCTGCCATCTGTTACATCCACCACAAACCGTTTTTAATTTCCCTGCCGCCCACTCCAAGTTGCCCACTGAACACCTTTTTAGTGTCCCATTTTCATTATTAATTGTGCTTATTGCACCCACCACATGTTGTGTCCACCATGCCTTTAAAAATGTCAACCTCTGCTGCCTTCCAATTCCTTCATTTACAAGGGGGTGATGTCACAATTATATCTACACCCATTCGGCATTTGCAGATCTATTTTTTTAGTACTAGATGGTCCCAACCCAAGGCATTTGCAGATCTATTGTGGATCAAGAAAGCACAACCTTTTTGTGACTTTGGTGGAGCATTAATGTAATATGATGTTGTAACATGTAATTGCATTTTGATAGCTTATCATGAATAGATTTTTTTCTTATCTGATAGTAGCAAGTGATCTTAAGACCTCTGAAGTGTTTCATCACCCATGTGCAGAATGATTCTGTAAGTTTTTAAACCACCATCTTGGGTTAAATTGTGGAAAGTTCCCTTACAGAGGAAAGAAGGAACCTAAGGCACCTGTGGAGCCCTTGATTTTACTGGGTGACTTGGTCCATATTGTTGATATGCGCTGGGTAACTGCTTTAGCCCCAAAAACTCCACCTACTTTACCCCATTTTCTGTTTCTTCTCTTGTAAATAAGATCAAGAGGATCTCTGGGGAGGTAGTTCTGGCCAGAAGCCACCAGCAGGTCCCCCATTCTCATATGGTCCCCACCAAGTATTCTCCCACCCCCTTGGTAACTGGAAAAATTGACTTCAGAAACTCAGGAAAGTGTTAGAAACTCAGAAAACCCCGGTTCAGGCCACGGAATTCAAGATTCTGGGTCTCAGAGCATTGATCTGAATTTGAATTCGTTCCCAAAAAATTTATTTTGAACAAGAATCAAAATTAATGATGATGAGAAACAATTAAGCTTATCATGCAATCTGAGTTAATCCACTCAAGTTTGGGTTAGTAAAAGTACCCCTGCCGCTGATCCAAAAACTATGTTGCCAGAGCTTTCATGACCTCATATTTCAGCTTTATGCAACCCTTTAAACCCAGGCTGCTCTTCATAAGCACGTCAGCTGGTACAGCTTAAGCCAGCTCCCAATTCTTTTCTCCACCACCAAGTATAAAAGATAACCGCCCTTTCTAGAGTCAGCTGTCAGTCCATTCTTTGCTTTAAGTTTAATAAAAATCTTCAGTTTTAACCACTCTCTGCAGACTCCACCAGTTTACTTTATTACCAAAACTCTCTCTTTGAATCCCACTAAACACGTCATAACCAGGTTTCTGGGCTGATTCTTGCTGAATGGGCACTATGATCTAATAATCCAGAAGCTTGCCGCATGCTAGCTGAGGTTATTAAAAGTTATGCTCCTGATCTGTTTCTCCAATCCGCTGTACCAGACAGCCAACCAATCTTCCAGATCCAGTTTTCTGACCTATCACTGGTTTGGCGCAATCTTTACAATAAATATCATTGCAACCCCTCACTAAGGATGGCCATCATAATCCATCTGACTTTCTCCATTGACCCACCACTGGTTCAGCGTGATCTAAAATAGTAGAGAACTTCCACTCCTCTAATTTTAATAAGTCATTCATGGGCAATGAATGCCCATCCTTGCAACCTGGAGGTGAAACCCAGTTGTGATATCATCTGGAGCATTGCACCTCAAGGCAATCTGCCTCAATTCACATAAATAAATTGATCAACCATTACAACCACCTTTTAACCCCACATGGCAGCTCAAAACACCCCAACAACTACAAGATGATGACCAAGCCTACCCCATATTTGAATTGAGCCAATTTGATTTAATTTACAAACATGATCCTCATTTTAACAAGTAAAAAAAAATTAGTAAGCCTAAGGACTCTTATATATGTAAATCTGAACTTGGAAATTTTTTTGGGTGAAACTAAAGGCCAGAAACTGCAAAACCAGGAGAATTGGTTTTCATCCATGCCTCTTTCACCCTTGGGGTTACCCCAGCAAGACCTGCGGTTGCCCCAATTAAAGCCATCTGGTTTTCTATGGGGCCTTTGGTATGTTTCTTAACTTTTACTAACCTCACAGAAACCATAGGGATTCCCTCCTCCAAGTAATTAGGGCTTCTATGCCACTGGCATTTCTGGGCTTTTCACTGGGTTGTTGCACACCCAGTTTAGAAGCTCAGTCTTACATTAATTAGCAGAATTCATAAAAGATTACCCTGAAAACCCATCCAATTAAGCCTCCTTAATCCAAATGAACCCCAGCTTGATCTTTTTTCCTATTTTTCTCTTATCATTAAAGATTTTTTTATAAAAAGAATTATTCTCAAAATTTTGGCTTTGCTTTGGCTTTGTGCCAGGCTAGAAGGTAGTATTGTTGTGGTGAGTATTTTGTCTGTTATATAATTTTATCTAAAAGTTATATTTTATATGATACTACTGACCAGACTCCCATGCTTTGCTATGGTGTTTATGATTTACAAGATAATTTAAATTGATTGTTTTAAATTTATATTATAGATAACCATCAATTAATCAGCTAAAACTATTGGCCTATAATATGAACTAAATAACCATAACCAATTGAAAAAACTTTTCCTTAAATCATATCTTTAATAGTATCAGGAACTAATCTGATAGGCAGCCACTTTATCTCCCTTTATTTAGTATCCATATCCTTATTCAATCTTTATAAATAAAATAATATTAAGAGGGGATAGGAGAAACAATGTTCTCATAAATAGTATAAGTTTTAAACCTGTTACAAACCAAACCCCCACTCAAATGTTAACAGGTTTAAACCTGCTAGGCAACCATCCCATCTCTTTTTATTATTATGCCTCTAATCAAACTTTTTAAGTAAATAATTAAGATAGGAGGGGAGTAATTGATATTTTGATTTAGCCAGTATAAGTTTTAACCTGTTATAATTAAACCTACAGCTGATTGGTAGCAGGATATACCCTGTTAAGTTAACCACACTTGCATAGAAAACATTAAAACCCTTGATCAATCAAATAAGACCAAACTGCTGGCAGAAACAATATTAATAAAGATGCTCACCACCTGACTATAGAATAGATACTTCATCTAGATTACTATATGGTTTTTAGTAGGTGCCTATAAATTATAACTGTCATATTAGGTCTTAAATTCCTAGCTTATGTGATTTAGAAGATAAGAAAAATGGCTTTTATATATTTATTTTATATATATATATATATATATATATATATGGTTAGAAATTAAATTGAAAAACCCTGCCTACATGAGAACTTAACACTCAAGAGCATATATATACCAAATATTGTGGAATAGATTTTTAGTTTGAGAGAATTAATATTTTAATATGATTTACAAATCTAAATACTTATAATAGACATGTATTACCTAATAAATTATATTTGTATATAATAAATTAATTATTTTAAAAAAAGTTCTTAGTAGGTATCCATAAACTAAAAAAGTTCCATATTTCAAATTATAAATCCTAGCTTATGTGATTTAGGATATATGATGAAAATTAGCTAAATAAATCTTTTTATAATTTTTTGTACTTTTTATAGTTAAATTTGATTATAAAGTCCCATACCTCCTCCATAGTTCTGAACTCAAGCTGCACATAGATAGCAGATCCATAAACATAGGATTTTTGGCTTTGTAAAAAACATTTATATATATTTAAAATTCTAAAAAAAAATTAATAGAGATTTATTAGTGTAAAATTTAAACGGCTTTTTCATATATTAAAAACCTAGAAATAAATGGTTTTCTTGATAACTAAAAATTTAGAAAAAACATCTATATCAAATTTTTTTAATTCATAGCTCTTGTGATTTAAGAGAAACCTTGCTTAATAGTGTCTTTTATATATACTATAAATATGTTTTTGCAAATTTTGTGCTATAACTGACTTTTAAAAAAGGTCTTTTACATACTTGATATTCCAACACCCAAACTGCACATGTGTACCAAATATCATAAATATAGGTTTGCTGGTTTTTTAAAATACTTTTTAAAAACTTTTTCAAATCTTAATCATTTCAATAATTAATTTATTAAGGTGAATTTTAAACTGCTTCTTTATATTTTAAAAAAACCTAAAACCCTAAAAATAAACAGTTTTTAGATAAGCTACAAATTTTGAACAGAAGTTTTTTACCAAATTTCAAATTTCTAGCTTTTGTGGTAAAAGAGAAACCTTGATTAATAGTGACTTTTATAGATATAATAGCTATGTGGTATTTTTGTTCTTTTGCATACATTCTAAATATATACTACTTAAAAATATTTATAAATCTATATAGAATAAAAACTAGTATAATTTTATTTAAATTTTGTTTTTGCTATATAACAGATATTATAGTAACTATTTTAGTAAAAAAGCTATATTAAAAGATATGATTTAAACTAATATAGATATCTTTATTATTTATCACCAAAAGCTAGTTATGACCCTTAAAAAAATGTATATGCCTATAGATAAATTGTAAACTTGAGCAACACTGGGTAAATGGGAAAATAAAAAATTAAATATCTAAATGATAATTCTACTTTGTATGTAGTATAAATAAAAAAATAATTTAGAGCTTTTACCTTATGATAAAAAGCTTAAGTGCATGAAATATATCTTTCACACACCAGGTAAGTGTACCATTATT